>JAPTGW010000017.1:14440376-14453767 GCA_029814545.1 Apogonichthyoides opercularis
ACCGTTCTCTCGTGGCCACAACAATAATTATCTCGTGGCCATGCGTTAACTTTCTCGTGGAAACGATGTAGTAACGCGTGGCCACACGTTTTATTATCTCGTGTGCACGATTTAGTATCGCGTAGCCACGCATTAATTTTCTCGTGGCCACACGTTTATTATCAAGTGGCCACGCATTTTTTTTTTCCATTCATGTCACCAGAGGGGCTCCGTAGCACACTCTGGTTACATGCACAAAAAACTGCTATAAAATCATCAGCAATATTTTTGTTTTATTTATTTATTTATTTATTTATTTAACATAAATCTCTTAAACAACTTCAGCCCTTAAAAACAATAAATATATTGCATGGAGTTAGAGGAGATATCACTTTCTAGTTCTAATTATTATTATTATTATTATTATTATTATTATTATTATATATTTTTTGTAAAAACATACATAAATAATTTTTTTAGCTGTGTTCGCGTATTAATATGACCTGAGGAATAAACTGGTAATCATGGACACTTTTATTTTGAAAGGCTCATCCGGAACCACCATCTTGTTGTTTGTTGGCTGTTGACAGATGGCAGGCGGGAGACGCTCCTCTCGGCTGTCTCTCTCGGTCCGTTGGTCCATCCCGGTTCCCATTGTCTCCCCTTCTACACTCCTTGAAGACAACCCCCGGGGAGGACAAACTAAACTTCACCTTTAATTTTTTTTTTACGCTCACGTGTGCTTTTTTTTTAAACCAAGCGCGTGAGGACGTTTACTCAGACTTGATATTTCAACCCTGACCCTCTCCATCCGAAATGTGGACATGCCTTGGCGTGTATTTCACGTTGTAGATAGAGATTTACGGACGGACGGTGGAGGAGGTGAGTGAACGGAAAACAGGGCTGATAAACCGGTTTGTGTTTGAGGAGGAGATGAACCGGAGGGGGACTTAGCCAAAACACACACCGAAAGCAGCGTTTGGAGTGGCCGTTGACACATCATAACATCCTCGCGACATTTTTACTCACCGTTCTCAGAGTGGACGAACATCATTTTAGAGACAAAAAAATTAGAAACACTGGATTACAGACGTTCGTGAAGGTAACATTTTGTGAATTTTGTGAACGGTGTGAATGAACCCTAAAGGATGTCGCCGCCGCGTGCCCGTTACTTCCCCTGAGAGGAGAGCAGAGGAGAAACAGGCAGGGACCACTTTCACTTGTTTTCTCCACCCTAAAACAAAAATTAGGTTGTTTCATTCAGCTAAATCCAACTTAATCGGATTATTAAACAAGAGAACGTTTTAATCTGGGAGTGAATATCCTGTAGTCTTGTCCATCTAATCTCCACATCTCTCTCTCTCTCTCTGCTTTTCAAGTTCAGGGTTTGTATCAGTGGCGTGTTAACGTGTGATAAGGATGCAACTAATGGACGTGATCTGGACTTTCTAGTTCAGCAGGTGAAACCAGGACAAGTGGAACCTTTGTGGACAGAACTGAAGAAGCTTTAATGCAGGTTTACTGCCTCAAGAGACCCACATGATCAGAAACACTTCCCTTTGAATATCTCTTTGTGTATGTTGCTTATGTGTCAAAATGCATCTGATTTATTTTTGATCCTGCTTTGAAAGGTTTTGTCTGCAGCCACATCGACAGCAATTTGTGACTCCCTCAAGGTCTTACTCCCTAGCTTTGATCCCTGACCCTGTGGCGGCTGCTGGAAATCCAGGTGACCACATTGCAGGTTGTGTACCTGTCAGCAGCTCCTCTCTTTGAATGAATTAGGAGGGGGGTTTTTTTTGGTGTTTTTTTTTTTTTTTATTCCTCCGAGCTCCAAAGGGAACAGGGGCAGTGCTCTGTTCTTCCGAGGCCGTGCAGCAAGTCCCCTCTGCCTGGGCTGCCAGCCAGCCAGACAGCCCTCTGGGGGCTTTTGGATCTGAAGGTCCAGCTGGAGATTTGGGAGTTACTGTGAGTTCGTCTGCGAGTGGACCACTGGAGAGAGGGAGGAGGACGCCATGGGGTGCTGTAGTGGCAGGTGTACACTGGCCTTCATCTGTGGCATGCAGCTGGTAAGTGTTAACGTCACAGTGAGAGAGTAATCAATCAGAAGAAAAATGAATCCACGAACATACAAAGCAAGTTTTTACAGGCCGTCAGACTAGAAACATGGGTAATTTGGCGACTTGTGATTCTGTACTGCTTGACATGGAACAAAGGGTTGGATGGATAAGTGGGTGGAGGGGAGAAGATGGATGATGGAAAGGTCACATTTCAGAAGTTAATAGATGTGTAAAAGGTCATAATACAAAAAAGGAAGTGCTTTAAGAGACAGATTGATGAATTGGTGGATTGAGTGAGTGACTGTTGGTGGGGAATCTGAGACTGTACTGTGAGTCCTTACAGACGATTGATGGCGGGAAGGAGGCTGAAGTGATAAATGGAGGCAGTGCAGGACAACTGTGGTATGGGTGGCAGACGGATAGATGTATGGCACAGGTACATGTGATTTATGAAGAAGAACGTATAGATGTACGTAGGAGGGGCAACAGATCGGGTATAAACTCGTGGCGCCACTCCCTCCCCGTCTCTTTGTATCTCTCTTTCTCCCATCACCATCTGTGTCAATGTGAACCGGTGCCAGGCAAGACAACAGGGAGGGAGGCATGGATCTGTAGGTGTGTTTGTGCGCATCCGTGTGAGGATGCGAAAGCTGGAGTACAAATGATTCATCAGATTGCCATTGTATGCTAATATATTCAAATAAAAATCACACTTAGAGCTTAAAACAAAGCAGCCATTGGCAAATTGTCTACTTAGTATTGTGTGGATCTTATTTAAACCAGAAAATGACCCATTGTCTGGTGAAAACATTAATGGATTTTTAAGAAGTGTTTTTTTTCTGTGCATAATAATCAGTCCTTCTAATTAAAACTTGAATGTTATATAACACAGAGCTCAATGTTTTGGACACAAGCTTTTCATTTATTTCCTGTCTGTTTGATGTAATGCAGGGCTCTAAAGTCTACGATGGCTGTAGAGAAGAAGACAGAGGCGCTCATTAAAGCTGAGGTTCAAGCTTTGGCATTATGGTTGTGGATAGAAAACAGCACCAGTATAATATGTTTAGGCTGTTTGATGCATGTGTAATATAGAGATATCAATGCGAGCAGCTTTCATAAAACATAATACATATGATTTATAGGACATGTTGGTCGAGGTGCATGATTTTTCACTTTCTCTAAATGTTAAAGTTTCTAGGCTCATGTGAAACCAGAGGAGCTCTCTCATAGCGCACGGTGTCAACAAGACTAACAGCTACAGTAGGTGTAATAACTTAAGTTGTGAATCTCTGTAGGCCAAGAAACTGAGCAATCACTCCCTTAAGGAAAGGCAGAAAAGGGAGGTTTAAGCAAAGCGATACCTCGGCTCACAAAACATAGCCTGCATTTGTTTAATGCTTCATCCAACTCACATACTTAACAAACAAGGACGACCAGCGACCCTGGGGGCCCCAAGAATAAACCAATGCAATTTAAAACCATCTGAAAGACTGAATAGTGTACACTTTACAGTAGGCTGCGATGCTAGATCACAATTGTTAAATTATTTTTCCAGAAGAATTTTTTAAACTATTTTGATGAAAATTGTCAAAGATTAGTGTTAGGCCAGAAAATACTTTTCTGTATTTCAAATGAAACAACAAAACCTACAATCTAGGTACACTTTACTCTCCTGGTCATGGGAAAACAATGGAAATGAGAAGCTAAACTGACAGCAAATAACATTGAGCAGTTAATAATTAATTATTTTATCATTCATGTGGCAACAATGACTGAACTCAGTGAATAATTTGTCTCTTAGAACTACATAGTACAGATATCATTTCATAGTCGCTGGGAAATAGTTGAATACTGGGGTCAGGTTATTGTAACCATCATTTTATCCACTGACGTCATTATTATGAAATAAAGATTTTGTCATGGCTTGCATGGGGCTTTTGGTTTACATGCAGCCTTCATGCTTAAAATAAATGACAGTTTCATACTCGTTCAGCTGTCTGAGAACAGAAAAATGAATAGAACAGAAGAGCTTTATAGTGAATTCAGCTGGATTCAAACATGTGATGTGAGCATACAGCAGGAGGAAGTGTAACTGCTGACACTAGAAAGTGTCTGTGCAGTCTGTGTGACAGTGAAAGAACTAAACCAGACTAAACTTTGCTACCTGTGACGTTTGCGGGTTAATTTTTCTTCTTTGCACGAACTCTGTGTTGTTGAAAATGCTGTCTCTAGCTAAAAAATGAGTTGGAGACCCATCAAAAATTGCTGTGCCCTACTTTTGCATTAATCTAGAATGTTAATGAGCATGAACTAAATTGGCTGTGGTCGGCCGGTGAGTGTAGTCCTAGATCATGTATGCAACATGTTCTCGTGAGCATGCTGAATGACAGATGCGTAGAACCACTGGGAGTTATCGGAGTGTGCCTGATTGGCCCTGCCACCAGGCACCAGTTGTTCTTATTAATCTCCTCCTTGTTGTGGAAGGGAAATAAAGAAACCTTCATGATGCATATATGAAAATTATTCAAACTGAACTGGTTTAAAGTTTTCCAGACCTTTATTACTTTTACCTTTGAATGAGCAACAATTCAATAATACCTATGACATAAACTTTTATGAAACCCATATCAGCCAATGTAGAAATCTGTGCATCCCAAGAAAATGTATTACTTAAGACAGGATGGCAGTCATGTAAACAAATCCATTTTTATTTAGTAAAACAACTATTTACATATTGAAAAATTGCAGTCCGTCGTGATTGCACAGGCAGAAGAGGGTACTTTTGACAGGGGTCCTCCAGCGCCCCAAAACACTGAAACTAATACAGAAACAAGAAATGATTTAAGTGAAAAGGGAGAATCTGATCGACAAAGTCAGAGAATAAAGCGCCTGTGAGATATGACAGAAGGCACACCTGTGGGATCCTAGGGTGCCCCAGGCAGTAGGATGAATGTTAGACACCACACATTCTTCATATGTATCGATGTAAGGAGGTCTGAGGGTGGAATTTTCCTTTAAGAGTGTGTACAAACTGAGGACGTATTGTGATAGTGTAGAACGGAGCATTGTTCATAAATGTGCACGTATGCATAAACATGAGGGGGAAACGCTTGTCTCATAGGATTGTCAGGCCATGCTGTCATGTACAATAACAACGTGTAACTAGAGTCCTATTGTCACGATAACTGTTCCACCATTGAGCTCTGCATGTGTTTGGGTTTAGGATTTACAGTATATTAGAAAAATCTCATTTACCGTAGGATATTAATGTGCGTGACTCTTGTTATTAAGCATGTGCTTGTAAAAGGTCTATTGTGCTGTGAAATATAGATATGCATGTTGTTTTTTTTCAGCAGTGGAATGATGGCTGGCACATGAATTGTACAGTACATGAAACGCACCATTGTGCTGTAAATGAGGATGCTGTGGATTTCTGTAGGTGAAATAGGAGACTTTGTGTGAAAGTGCGTGCTCTTGAATGAGATGCTGTCACAGTGATAGTCATTGTGTCTAATGCGGTGGAACTAATGCTATGCCATAGTCAACAACATGTTTTGCTCTGTTAACTGTTGTAATAGCTAAGCCAGCTGATACCACCACAAGCCATGCTGGAAGTCTAATGCTACTGTAACTTACAGTTTGGCCACGCACAGTTAGCTCTGTTACAGCCGCGGCTCCATAGACAAAAATCTCCTGATGTAAAAATCCATGTTTAGTGATGATCTTTTTAGAGGTTGTAGCATGGCTGCCGTTACCCACTGTTAAACATACACTGGAAACACACTGCAAACAAGCGTCTTTGTTAAAGTGAACTAATTGACCACAAATTAAAAGGCAGCCCTTTTCCACTCTTCAATACCCCCTCCTGAGATAATTGCTTTTGGTATTTTGCTTCCACTTAATACTTGACCTCACAGACAATGAAAACAATGCTGGTCAGTGTGTCCTATGTTGTGGAACTGATGTCTTGCTTAATCATTAACAGCATTTTTTTGTCTCCTTCATTAGTAAGGTAATTGTTAAGATGGCTGATCTCACCATAGTTGAGCAGACCTCAGTGATCCATGATACAGATATGTCTTCCTCACTGGTATCACACTGTGTGATAACGCTGATCAGTCACAGCGGGTGAACGTTTGTCAGCTCATGATAAATCAGAGGCATTCCTGTTCGGTAGATGTTATGGCTGGGGAATTAAGTGCATTTTTTCAAGTTATTGCTGTCTGGGAATCGGGAGAAATGCCTGAATTGCAAAATCCAGATTTTCATAGACTTTTCTTCTTGTGAGTATATTTCTCCAGTCATTGCTTACTAGTGGTGGTTTATTTTTATTTTTTTGGTGAAAATAATGCACAGTGCAGACTTTTTCTGTTGCTGTTGCTTGTTGATAATGCAAGTTTTAGTCTAACGGTAAGGACCTCGCCTCCAAAAACTGGCTTCCGTAGACTTACACTGAATCGATACTAAGTCAATACTTTTTTTTAATCTAGGAATCATTCCAGTCTCATTCATATATTTGAAACCTCTACTAAGTGATCTGATGGTTTGCCTTTAATTAATTAGATCTCAGGTGCTGTAAATAACACCACATAAGCTTAAAAACTTCAAATCAAATGTTGGATTTGCAATTAACTGTAGTCTGTACATCTCAAGAATGGAATACTCTGCTCTCAGTACTGTTATCCCAACATGACCGCGGTATGGCCGGATACCCGTCTCTCCCAGATGCCGATACACTGTCTGGGTGTTGATTCTGGGATTACGATGCCCAGGCATCTCTGGCAGGTTTGAAATAGTCACATAAATGCAACAGGCGGATCTGGCAGTCCTGGATCACTACTGTCACATGTGGTCAGTCACTCATAGGACCCCGGGGGGGACAGACCATTTGCCTGACACATAATCCAAAGGCAAGATCGGGTGGAGTGGTTAACACCTACAGCCTGTGCTCCTTCTCTCTGTCACATTTTGGCCATCAGCATCCTAATCACTCAGTCATGTAAGTCTTGCGGTACTGATGGTATCTTCAGTTGATTTCACAAACACATGAATTTGGCAGTATTTTTGTTACCCGGACTGCGACTGTACAAAAAAACCCCATGATCCACTGCTCAGTCCCTCGCCATTTAGCGATGAGCAGTCAACTGACCATATCCCTTCTCCTGTCATGAGCATGTTTTTCCACTTGCCTACTCATCGGTAGTGGTGAAAAACCAACAGAACAGAAATAAGACAAATCATTGTTCTTTGTTTATCTGTACACTTCACTTTACAATGGGGAGCACTTCAAAAATGTTATTTATTTTTTTTGTTGCTTAGTATGTTATTGACCTTTACACACTTAGACCACTTATTTTGTTGATTGATATATATTTAAGCTGACCAATAAACCGTTTTTGTGTAGGCAGGTTTCCATTTAAATTAATTTTTAGAAACCTTTCATCTATTACTGCTCTTCAGATATTAAATTTGTCATCATCACCATCATCATCATAGTTCAAAACTATACCATCTACATGTAGTATTTCAGAAAATAACATGTTACCTGAGCTATTATTTGAGCGTCTGATAAATAGAAGACAAAACCCTGAATCTGGCTTTAGCTTTTTGCCCTGAACTGATCCTCTGGTTTGGAGCATATTGTATTAATTCAGTGAGTATTGCTGCCTCCTTATTGGTCCAAATATGCAGACACGCAAAGCAATTTGCTAAATCTTTTTCCCTTGTACTTGCATTGACCTTTTATTGAAACATGAATATTTCCACCTCTCCTGAGTACCAAAACTTGTTTGAAACATTCTGAGGCTTTTTAGAATTACTGGCATTTCATTATGCACAAGGTTAAAATATGAATTAAAACAACTGGATAAAATTCACCTACCGTCAGTCTGTTTTCCCAGTCATCTCCTGAAGGAGGAGTATTTGATTTTTTTTTTGTTTGTTTTCATCACCTTTATTTAATCTTGGAATATATTGAGGGGAAGGTCCCATTGGCAATATAACCAAGAAAACACAGGAAAATAGTGATGGTAAAAAGACGTTTGATTCTAAAAAATACAATTATAAAACCATAACACTCAGAACATGGGTCATCAGTTGTGATAAAAACAACACAAACCAAAAACACAATTAAAAACCAATAAAAGATAAATCGTTAAAATGAGCTGAAACCAAAAATAATGCGATTTTAAACTTTTTCTGCTTTTGTTCCATGTTGCAGAGGCACAATGACTAAGAGTATTTTTCAAGATCAGTAAAAACAGGTTGTACTTGCAGGATATTGAAGTCATTTGTGCATGTTTTATTGGTGCCTATATTGAAAGATAGTGATGCAGTGATGTACGGAGGTAAGGGACCAATAAGTGCTTCATAAATAAATAAAATCCAGTGTTTATCATGCCTTAAAGAGAGGGCCACCCAACTACTTTGTACAATTGACAATAGTTTGTACTGTAGTTATCACCAGTAATGAAAGTTAGAGTAGAGCGAGTGTTACAACTGAAGTATACATGTACACGCACTGTGATTTTAGAGCCAATCATAACCTGGTATGCAACTTTTATAAGCGGTTCCATGATGGATGTTGAAATTTGAAGCCATCATTGAAATCTGGTCGCAGCAGCTAAACTAGAAACAAACACCACCTGAATATTTAAAGATACTGGCTTTTAATAACTCACTCATTGACCTCGACTCAAGTTCTGGCACGGTAAGCGAGATAATACAATACAAATGATGACGCTGTGGAAAAAGTGTGTAAGGTGGTGATAAGTGTGTATAGGAAAAAAATAATTGAGTGGATGATGACAAAACAAATGGCGTGTTTGCCAACACTTATGCGCACACATGCACATGCAAACACAGAGATGCACATATGTCCTTGGTGACTCACTGTGTGGCAATGGCTGCAGTCCTTGTTGCTATATCAGTCCAACCACCCACCGGCTGCTGTCACTAAGATGATGACTAAATCACCCAATGGCATGATTGGTAAGAGAATGGCAACCGGTGTCCTCATGTCATTGGTTGTTTCAGTGGAGCTTGTACAGACGGTTGGTGGGTGTTTGTGCTGACGGAGTTTAAATTGTTCTTTTGGTGTGTACGTTAATTGAATGGAGTGAACGGAGCAGAATTATAGCTTTGTAATTCAGCTTTGTGTGCAATTACAATGAGATAATATGATAATCAGTGCCACAAATTTAGTACACCATAGAGATTGAGATTAACTGTCAGACAGGTGAAACACATTTTCAGATACATCTTCTGTTGTGAATTACATTATAACATATAATTCTAATTACGCAGCAAAACTGACTTAGAAGATTTAAGACTGTATACAAGGTACGGCTGATGGAGCGGCCATAGGCTATCTGAGACACAGTGTTTGTCTGTCTGTGGCAGTCCATTACTGTGACATTTCCACCACTGAGGGACAAAATGAATAATTTACCACCTTGAAGCTGTGACGTGAATACAGAAATTGTATCTCTGCATGTGTGCCATGTGTGTTACCTGATTGCAAAACACTAACTGTGTAGTCAGTCAAGCTCTGAAGTCAGCACTGATCCAAGTGGCATTTGTAAAATAAACACAGACCTGTTTGTGATGTGTTAGATTTTTCCAAAAACACAGTTATTTTGACTGTAAATATGAGCTTCCTTGGCTTTCAAAAAGGAAGCATTTACTGATGGTGTTAGTTTGGTAATTGCTCTTAAATTAGGCTGCATATTGGAATAAATTGTCTGTTTAAATTCTCTGCAAACAGTCTACAATCCAGTGTGATTCCAGTTCAACTCCCTTTTCATATTATCAGCGCCTTTCAGCCACAGTTATTTTGTAATAGGTTGGATATGCATCCCATCTCATGCTGTTGATTTTTCAGTCATGGCATTTTGCAGCAAATCCACTTTGAGTTGAAAACGAACGGGGCTCCTGCATTTTGGCAGCAAACATAATCTTCAGACCTCCTTCCTCATTGCCACAACTCGGGGAGATAAAAAAGGCTTTGCTATCCTTTATGTACAATTCTGCTTTCAACGGGGGCCACACACACCATCTCAGCTCTGAGTCTATAGATTTTCTGTCGCTCTTTCTTTTACGTGGACTCTAATTTGTCAGTCTTTCCTCCCCTAGGTCTTTGTCTTTTTATGTATGCCCACTCTTAAGTCTTTCTGACCTTTTTTTTTTTTAATCATTTCTTTATCTTTTTCCACCTCCTCTTGCCTTCAGTCTCTGCTTCATCGAATGCAGGCGTCACACCTTGGCCACTGGGTAGACAGGCAGCTCAATCCAATATTAAATAGGGGTTTGTGCATAAAACAAGCTTTCACCTAGTCGTCCTTTTCAGGTACTTCCATTTTCTTGGATCCTGACATCAGTCCTCGAACCTTTCAGATCCAACCTGCCGTCACATTGTCAGTTTATTGAAGGTGTATGAGGGGACCTGTGCTAAAGCCTTGAGGCTTTAAGTCATTGACAAAACTGTCTTGAATAGTTTTGTGTTCTAAAGAATTGGGAAAAGTGGTTTGGAAGTACAGGGCACTAAAACTCAGACAAACAGTTTCCTGTCTCCTTTGAGCTACAGTTGATGGATTTTATACATTTGCAAGATATACTTATTTATTCTTTGTCCTTGCTAAATAATACAAAGATGTGATTGAAAGATTAATGTATAAGCAAAGTTCAGAACTTCCTACCAACAAATATTCTTTCCTTACTTTTAACTATATGTCATTTATGAACAGAGAAACCCCTTCCTAACCAGTGCATTACAAAAAGCAACCAGGTTACATTTTGAGATTGTGTCGAGCCAGAATTTAGGTATTTTTCACGATTTTCACTAAGAAAAACCTTGAATAATTCAGTATCTTGTCCAACCATAGTTTGGGTCTTACCAGTCACTCTTTCTGCTTTCCTGAGTCATCACACCCCTAAAAATGCATTGGCCTTGACCACCAGCTGTTCATTCAGTGTACTTCACAAACTGAATGACAGGCGAGGCTTCCTTTTCGTCTCTTCTAGCATCCTCAGTGCTGTTCAATTCTGCATTTTGTTATGTTACAACTGATTACATTCACAGCAAGCAAGCTGTTTTTGAGCAATTTGTTATAATTCCTGTATCCAGTGGTATTATCTGTATTACAAAGCCATGAAACTAGTCATCAATGAGGGAGAATAGGAACATTATTGCTGAATCTTAGCTGAAGGATTGAGGAGAGAGATTGTTTTCATTTTACACCAACACCAACATTGCTCAGATACATTGCTATGAATGTCTGCACAACTATTTGTGGTGCATCCTCCAGCAAGTAGAGATACTCCACAAATGTGATGCATTAGTTGCACTATGGTTCTGCTTCTGAGTAAACTTGCAAAATAAGTGTCTGTATCCTTTCCATTTTAAAACCAACACCCCAACATCTCACTCACTAATAGCCTTTACAAGCTTTGCTGGTTTATTTGATCTACAGATGCTTGTAAGCTAAGGGCAGGGAAACAGCAGGCCAATCATCCAGTACTAAGACAAAGTAGCTGCATTGTGGCCATTTTTGCAAGAGTGCAGAAGTAATATTTCTGCTGCAGGTATTATATCTGCAGTGACTGAATGCTCCCAAAGCAATTACAGTACTATTGACAGTCAACTCAATGGTTCAGTTTATTTTTTGCTTTTGTTCTGTGATGCACTTTATCATAGTTCCTAGACATGGATAAGCTCTCTGCTAACAGATTTGTTAATTGTCCAACAGGAACATCTGTTTCCTGTACTTCCAACAGAGAATGAAACAATACCTTGGCTTTTTGCTCTTTGCAAAGTAATTACTAATTTAAAATTCTTTTCAAATTAGCTTCATGTTTTGCACACCAAAGTAATTTTTGTAGAAAAGGGTATAAATATCTTCACACTGCTTTTAATAGGAACACTATGTACATAAACACGGTGGTCTGCTGTCAGGGTGAATGGTTGTCTCTAGAGGACTGTCAAAAAACCCAGCATGATGAAAAGTGTGTCTGCCTCACTTTCATTATGCTCAGAACTAAATAAAACCACTAATGAAATTACTCAACATTTACCATCTTCCAGATGCATTTTTTAAATCACGTCTAATTTAAGTGAAGCTGTCAAAGATGAACAGTCTTACACCAAAACATCTGGTCTTCAGGTAAATAAGCAAGTATATTAGGGAATATATAAGGGAAGGAAATCATTATGTACAGTCGTTGAGTGTGGCGCCATGTTTGTCATGCAGAAAGAAAAAAAGGTCCATCAGCAAAAGAAGTGAGTCCAAAAACTGTCAGCTTAAAGTAGATAATTCTGCACAGCGCAGTCAATACATTAAGGTTTGGAAAAGGACCAAAGTTCTGAAATGGAAAATGTGTAGGAAAGTGTTTTTTTTAAGGCTGGAATGTGTCCAAGGGCTGGGTTGTTGGAGCCTCCCAGCCTGGATGTTTAACTGCTGCTGCCTTATGACAAGGTGCATCACAGAACAGCAGGAGGTGGCACAGCTCACGTCCCATGAGCCTCCACTTATTGATCTTTAAAGACTTAGTATTTCACTCCTACTCCTAGCTTGGGCACCAGAGAGATGAAAACCTATCCATGTCTTTGTTAACCTGTGTTAAACTAGTGCAAGGCTTCCTCAACTTTCTCTGCTCAAAACATATAAAAGTTAACTCTTCTACCATCAAAACACTTCACTCAGCATCTGAAATGAACAGATTAGTGAAGAAAAAAAGGGTAAACTCCTTTTCCACTTGTGTTAGGAAATTATGTCCAAAGTAAAAGTACAGCAGAAGTATCAACATGTAGAAATACTCCATTACAAATAAACATTCTCAATTCAAATGTTACTTAAGTGAGCGTATTTTCAGCAAAGCGTACTTTAAAGCATCATAAGTCAAAATAGGGTCTGCTCATAGAGCAGAATGACTATTTTCAAGGTGTTATTACTTGGGTGGATTAGTAGTATAATACTGCATCAAATTGTGTATCATTTGTTTTTAATGTAAAAAGTCACAGTTAACTAAGGAGTTAAATTGTGAATTAAAGTTCACAATAAGTTAATTCAAAAGTGAATTAAATTTAGCATTGTGGTAAAAATATTTCCCTCTGTAATTATCAAGTATAAGTAAAGATCTATTATATAAAGATGGTGATATGATCAGTGATATGAAGTTGTTCACTTCCTGTCTCTTAAGTGGGCATGGTCAAAAGGGTTGAAAGCATCATGTGTATTAATGAAAGTAGATTAATAAGAATGAAGTAAATACAATAGTAATACACTGTTATCTTGTTTTACTTTAAAAAAATAAATAAATTTACAAAAAATGTGTGTGTGTGTGTGTGTGTGTGTA
>JAPTGW010000017.1:14520980-14533653 GCA_029814545.1 Apogonichthyoides opercularis
ATGGAAACGAAGCTGGATATCATCAAAAGGTCGGAGAAAGGCGAGACACCGACAAACATCGGTAAAGCATCGGTAAAGTCCGAATTATGCCAAAATTCGGGTTACGTCGCCGGCGTAGGAACGGAACTCGTTCGTAACCCGAGGACCGCCTGTATAATTATTTACACTCTCACCCCCCACTCCTTTTCTCACTTTCATTCACTCTTCCCCCTCTCCTTTAACCTATTGCCCCTAATCAATCCATACTGTTTAGTTGTTCTTTATGTTTATTATCTTTTTCATTGTAATATGACGTTATCTTTGCTGTTGTTGGTCATTGTTTGTTGTTTGTCTGTTTGCTTACTTGCTTGATTTGTCTTTTGTTTATTTGTTGATTTGTCTTTTGTTTATTTGTTTTTTCTTTCCACTATGTCTCATTAACTGTATCACTAATAAAAAAGAAACAATGGGTATAATGTCAAGAATAGATTAGCTCATACATTGACACATGTGATGTCATTTCACCAGTGGCTTTTCTGTTGAGTCACGCAAAGTGGTTTTATGTAGTATTGATATTTCAAACTCTTAACAACAAGGGGAAGCCACACAAAACCACCAAGACCAAAACCACCAATGAATAAATGTATGCACAGACTGTATCACTCACTGAATATAGTGTAAAGCTCATTCTTTACACACATTATGGTATTATCAATTTTTTTTTCTTCAAGCTAAAATTCTGGTCATTTTGTCCAACAGTGTCTTACGTATAATCTGTATGTGCTGCTTCAGCTGATAGTTTACATTATAGCTCTGTTTTTAGACATAAAACAGCCACAGTAAAACACATAAATCACATTCATTTTCTGTAAAGTTTGTGTTGTCAATAGCTGCACTAAAGATCTCTTTAAAATTGTCCAAATAAGGTCAGAACTGTCACAGTTTAGTCTTATACATGGATGAAGAAAGAATACCTTTGTACCTTCATAAGCCCCATAATCAATGTCACCCATGTAGAAGAAACGCTGTGATTTCATCATCAAACTCCATTCTTTTCATTTCAAACTGTGTTCAGTGGAGATAACAACAACAGTGCTTCTAGCTTTTACCACTTTGTCACTTTGTTTGACTCTAAAAGTTGTTTCTTAGTGGTTTTCATCCCATCACTTTCTGAGTCTTTGGTCAAAGGTCTCATGGCGATAGTTTTCCTCACCATTGAAGCCTGGCAGAGTGACTCACTACTCCCTCTAGTGGATACATAAATCCGCCAGCCCGTCAATCATACATATGTTTGGATGAATGAATATGAGCCCATTCATAGGTAATGTAAAGACTGAAAGCCTTTAAAACAGTTTTATATACTGTATGCCATGAAGATATCCATGGCACAAAAGTGGAAATAAATGATTATAACAAAATAAACAAACAAATAAATAAATAAATAAATAAATAATAATGACATTGGCTGTCGGCCAAATTGTCTTTATCAGTACTGGCCCAGAATTCTGCAATAGGTGCATCCATGGATCCTCATTAAACCTGAGTGAATAAAAGACCTTGTACATTTACTGCCTCGTTTGTAAAGGTGATATTCAAGTTGTGTCATGTCAGATTTTCATCCCCAGTGACGGTTAAAATACCCTCTTCTCATGATCCCTCACAACTCCATCTTTGTTTAATGTTTTATTTTTCCAAGGATAGAAAAGGAGTTGCTTTTTGATGCAAATAAATACAAAAAAATCATGTCCAATTCATCATTTTTTCCTGATATATTAGAAATAAAAAATGAACCCACCACAGAAAAATGAAGCAAGCGAGGTTTAGCGAGTGTTTTATTGCTTTCAGCATTGCAGCTTTTCATTTGACTAATAGCAAAGCAGTGCTCGACGTGTGCATTTGTGGGCGTGCTTATTTGTGTGTGTGCGGTTTGCATAGCTGTCTTTGAAATGATATATGTATGTCCTTGCTAAGTGGAAGTGGTAATATGTGCATTATTTAAACCAAGGCGACTATCAGAACTGATCTCTCAGGCATTTAGAGTTAAAAGGATTGAACGAGGAGAGCCAAAACAGCAGCACTGCAGCTGCAGCGGTCACTGCTGCATGGTCTTTTTCCCTGCTGCTGTGAAGTAAAACTGAACCACACCGGGACGGGACAGAAATGTTTCTTTATTTACTGATTGTCAAGTGTGCTACAATAGCTTTACCACAGAGGTAGCTTCTTTCTCCTCTTCCTTCCCTTATTATAACCCTGCCTTTGGATGATTTAGATCTAATCACAGTGATTCCAGATCATTACCATTATGAATCTAAGAAGTATTTTTAGCTCGAGCCAAACCATCTCCTCGCCCTTCTTTATGGCTCAGACCTGGATATGACACACAGTTTGGATTTAATTAAAACTTGGTTGAAACCTGCCCTGACACTCAGCCTGGCCCTGCCTTGTTCCCCACCTGCCGTATTTCTGAAGATGTAATTCAACTCTCTTTCTGTCCATCTCCCTCTCTTACCTTTCGCTGTCTCTTGCCAGGACTCTGACCTTGTCCTGACGTTCAACCTCTCCATGCATCGCTCCTGGTGGATGGAGAACGGCCCGGGGTGCAGGGTGACACCCATCACCCCTCCTCCCTCCTGGGCACCTGAGGACCACCGATATATATCTATATCTGGCTGTGTGATGGATTTCCAGTTCATAGAGGTGGCTCACTCCTCACTGCAGATACTCCTGGCTGTAAGTACTTAAACTAAACAAATTAGCACAGATTTTCATAAGAGGTTTGCATTGTGCTTCATCTGTCTTTATAGCTTTTAAACATACTTCTGACAGGGCCTATAGAAAACGAGGAAAACGTGCAATATGTGATAACATTTTCCAATATTGTTATTATGAATGACTTGCAATATATAGAAAAATCTCACATTTGTTACTAAATTGACACCAATTAACCTGAGGGTCACTGCAGCTTCAATTCAGTAACACTGTCACAATCCCCAAAGGGCTTTACAACCTATGCAAAATACAACACATTCTGTCATTTCACCTCTGCACAAATGAGGAAAAACTCCCCCAAAAAACATTTGTGGGTAAACATAAGTGGATAAACAATGTGTATAGAAAATAGATATATGTTTTTTACAGCAGTGATAACGAGCAGCATACAGGTCTTCTTCGAGGTATCATCAGGGACATGAAATAGATTCCACACTTCTTGAATTCTTGATTATCATGCATGTTCATGTCACAGACTGATGAAGCTACAATTTTTCAGTCAGCACTATAAATGCAGTAAGCCAAATCATTTGCATAAGTACTTTATTTTATACCGCAACACTTTATCTAGCTGCATATTGTATACGTGCTGCTCAGGTTGTGTTTATCACTATAATGATCTTCAAACTTAACAGTAATTACCTGTTTATTAGTCATCGGTTCTGGAACAGTGAAGCAGATGAGAGGATTGTGTAATCAAATTATACCAAAATTGTTTCAGATTTCAATTTTTAAGAGACTTATGTGAGAAATTCAGTATAAAATGCAAAGGCAATATTCTACATTTCTGTTCGGCCTCAGTGCTAGCATCAGCATCTTGTTTTGCAGTTAACCATGACCTCTTCCGTTGTCTGTCTGACCCATTTCATATTTCAGGAAAACCTTGATAGAATTTCTTCAAATTCAACATGAGCATTTATTTGAATTCAAGGATGAGTTGATTAGAATTTGTTGGTCAAAGGTCAAGGTTACCTCAAAAACACACATTTTTGCTGCGGATGCACTAATATACTACTGTATTAATATTAATAGGCAGACATTGATTATTAGCGAATAAGATCGCAATTTAGCAATGGCAGTGGCTGAATTTGGGCTCATACAAAGATAGTTTAATGAAGATCTGAAAGGCTTAAAAATAACTGAGTTATATTATTATGACTATGTATTAAGTTTCTTTTTTTACCTCCCAAAATCGAGAGTGAATAACACCAAAAATAAAATGAAGAAGTGGAAAGTAACATTGGTATAAGAAACACTATTTCAGACATCATACCCAGCATCCCCAGTTTTTGACTGTTACTCAGAATTCATAGGCTGATTGTCACAGCAATTCACATATACATGTAACATGATAAAATGATGATTTAATGACATTTTGCAGTGGTGTGCAAAAGTCTTTCGCAACCTTTCATTTTATTTTTTCTGCAGGGCTGTAATGAGCATTCTTATTTATTTCTTAATCTCTTTTCTATAGTGACAACAAAAATACAGGAAATGTGTGCACGGTATTAAAAACATGTAAGAAATCAGAACTGAATGTCTCCTAAAGGCTAAAATCTGTACTTATTATGACCTCTGTTTACATGACAAAAAGTAGCCAAAACTAAGAAATGTCCGACGTGTGTTGACTGAATCGTGGTAGTGGAGCAAATCTCATACTGTTTGAGTGCAAAAGGAGGTCACGTTAAACATTTGGTCTGTAGAAGCTGTTATTTTTTTTTAGAACTACTATTTTTAGTATTGTACATATTTCCTGTACAATCTGGTTGTATCTGGCTGCATGTGTGGTCATTATAACTTTGCTAAAAACAATAATTCTAACAGTGACCGAGGCACAGACTTTTGCACTGTACTGTATATCCCAAAGGTCAAAGGTCATTTCACTGTAACATCATAGTGGTCATTAAATGATGTTGCTACCAATTTAACCAGGACTTCCTGAAAGAAGAGATCTTGTATCTCAGTGAGTCATTCCTGGATAGATAAATAATAAATAATAATAAATAAATAAACACTTTTCTGCCTACTATTCAACATCATACTACTCTTTAAAAAATGTTTTAGTGAAGACAGCACATTTTTCACTGGACTGATTAATGTCAATGCAATGACAACTTCAATTTTGCCAAAAAAAAAAAAAAAGCACTACATTTTATTTAAATCCTTCACTCTAGCCACTAATCACTGGCAAGACCAAAAGCAACATTGTGAATGTGTACTACAGTTTCTGAAGTAATTGCAGCAATTCATTTTATGTTCTATACAGTTACACTGACTAGAACATTAATTTTAATGTATTCTAAAGTGTATTACAACTAAACGTCAACTACTTTGCGCGTTGCAATAGGTTAAGGGAATTGTGTGTGAACTTTGCAGTGACTGTTTTAGAGTATATACAGCGTCAAGGCCCCATTAAGTTAATAACTTCATACCCTCATTAACATAGAATGGACGAGATAAGCTGCTTTAGAAACTCCTCTCCCTCTCTATCTCTGTTTTACTCTCGCTCTCATTTTTTTTTCTTGCTCCTCCTGTCTTATTTCATTGCTGCAAAAACGATTTTCCTCTCTGTGTTTGCCGCTGCCTGTCTCTTACCCTCGCCCTCTGTGTTTCTTCCTCTCCTGCGCTGTCAAACTGTGATAATTAGCAGGATCAGAGGAGACAGCACAGAGAGAAATAAAGAGTGAAGAATGAGGGAGGCCTGTCACTTTTCATCCAAGTCTCCTCTGTACTTTTGCTCTGTTTTTTTTTTTTTTTTTGATGACTATAAAAATGAATGTATTTGCAATAATCAAACCACAACTTTCAGTAAATGAGGGCCAAATGCATCATTACACCAACAGGAAGTAACAGGAGTTTGGGAAGTTATATCTTTTCTATTCTGCATCTTTCTCCCTCACTAAGTATGTTTCTCTCACCAGCCCTCCTCATGCTCTTTCTGTGTCTCTCTGTCAATCGATAGCAGTACTTATAGTGTGGCTGAGTGCCAAGCCACCACACAGCTGTACCACTGTCTCACTGTAATTGGTGTGTGGAAACACTGTCATGCTTCATGAGCACACACTCAACAATCTGACTGGCTCACTGGCTGACTTGCTGGCTGGTTTACTATAATTGGTGGAAGCGCTGTCAGGGCCCTTAATAATAACATCCGTTCAACCAGGAGACTGGTTGACTAAGTGGGTTAAGGGTATGGTTGGGCTGTATGCAGACTATATGGATGCCTGTTTACCGGTCAGCTACCTGGTGAACTGACTGCTAAAAGCAAAAGAACAAGGTGAGAGAAGAAATTAAGATACATTCTGACAGGAGTACGTCAGCCCTCCAGGTCTTCGCCAAAACATATTTTCTTTTAGCTGGGTGGTCAGTTGAGTGTGTGATGGACAAGTTATGCTGTCAAACTGCCTCACTGGCTGCTTGATTTTTATCCCTGGGTTACGCTGTAGCGGTCAGGCCTGACCACACACCAAATCTTGCAGAATGTATTCTTTGTTTCTTATTGGATACGGTTGACATCTATAAAAGGGAATGGTGTCATTGACTAAATTCTTCTTCAGGTACCTGCATCACGAAGCAAGGTTGACGTTTTGACGTGCTAACGTCTCGTTCAACCCTTGGTTTTCAGTGTCACATATGTACTGTACTTCTTACTGGAGTAAAACTTTATGGTAACCTGCCCCAGAGCAAGTTATGTTCAAGATAGCGCATCAAAATATATAAAAGCGCTGCCCACTGACCAGTCAATTCTCATAGAAGATGCAGAGTAATAAATAAAAACAAAATAGGAAAAAGCAGTCAGTAGACAGACAGTTGGGATACTAAGAGGCACTGTGAGAAAGCAAAGAGTGACCCTATTGGAGAATGTCTCTTTTGACTTTCCTTATTATAGAAATATACTATATAACCTTAAACCAGAAGGTCATTAAAGCAGTAAAACCTTGCTCTTGTTGTCCTAGTAATACTTCACTGGAAGCCTACTTAAAGGCATAAATTCTATGCTGAAAGAATGAGGGTCAAACCTCAAGAATATACCTTAGCACAGTGTTAATTCAATACAAAGTCATAATTATAGTCACAGGTACCCGCTAATAACAGCTCTCTTTATTCAACATTTTCTTTTACAAAATACATACACAAGTCAATAATACGATAACACATCACATCACTGTCAGAATCAGATCAGGTTCAGTTTTTTTCTAGTTGTAAATGTTTTATTATATCTTGTAATGAAGTCAAATAGGCTGGAGGCATTTTTTGCTTCCATTTTAACAGAATTAGTGTATGTGCTAGTAACATCACAAAACGTATCATATTGAAATGAGTGTCTGAAAGTTCAACAGCGTTACTCTGAATATAGCAATGATTAGATCTGGTTTAAGCTGTTTTTTGATGATTTTGGACATTGTTTGAAACAGATTACTCCAATAACTTTTTTATCCAAGGACGATTCCAAAACATGGGCTAGTGAAGCCGGCCGCTGTTTGCATCTGTCACATATGGGGTCTATGTAAAGTGATACTGATATAATATTAGTTCACGCATTCACACAGGGGAACAGGTTGTTGTCAGCTGTCCAGCCTGGCGTTGGCTACTGCAGCTGCTTTATTTTTAGCCTGTAATGCGAGGTGCGTCAGAAAAGTTCCAGGATCGGTGTCACAAAAGGTATATTTCAAATCCAAACTACAAATTACAAACTTTCTCCAAAGTAATTATCCTGGAGTCTAACGCACTTTCCCAGCCTTCTCTGCCACACCTCCATACATTCCTCCGCAGCTCCGGCTTCACAACGATCTTGATTTCATCCACGTCTTCAAAACGGGTCCCCTTGATGACCCCCTTCAGCTTGGGGAAGAGGAAAACATCACACGGAGCCAGGTTGGGTGAGCAGGGAGGTTGCTCCAGCATGGCGATGTTCTTCTCAGCCAGAAGCTGTCAGATGCTCAGGGCATTGTGAGCAGGTGCGTTGTCATGGTGAAGCAGCCACGAGTTGTCCTACCACAACCCTTGCCTCTTCTCGCGCACTGAACAAAGCAAACGCCGCAGGATCTCTTTTTAGACGTGTTGGTTGATCGCCTGGCCCTGTGGCAAAAACTTGCAGTGGACGACGCCCCTCACATCGAAGATTACAATCAACATGAGTTTGACTTTGGACTTCGACTCTTCCACTGAAGGCTCTGGCATTTGGTCTCTGGGTCGTATTCAAAGATCCATGACTCATCGCCAGTGATGACTCTCCCTAGCAAGTCTGGTTCGGTTTCAAGACGCTCGAGGATGTCCTGACACACTTGCATGCGTCGATGCTTCTGGTCATCTTTCAGTAGTTATAAAAGCATGTGGAAAAAGTTCAATGGCTGCAGAGAGCTGAGATCACAGTTATATACTCCAGGGGGATTACTTTGAAGGGAAAAACTTGTAGTTTGTACTTTGGTTTTGAAATATCTCTTTTGTGACACCAGTCCTGGAACTTTTCTGACACACCTCGTATAGTCTTAAATTCCTCAGTAGTTCAGAAACATGTGGCTGATCTTGGCTTTTGGTCTATTTTTGCAATTGATCACAGAAATCCTGGGTTGATAAACACTTTTGTGATACCACTTAGCTTGATTGTGAATTGTATATTATCCAGGATGTTCCCAATAAGATACATACAGAAAGTCAAACTAACAGCTTCACATCAGCCTTTTCTCAATTCCTTATTTTTCACTTCCTCTGTTCCTCACCTCCTCAATGCTTTATGATACGATATTGATGCGCCACCTTGAAGAATGTCTTAATTGTGTTCGGTGATCAGACTGTAATGCATAGAAAAAGTGTGACACACATCTGTATCACACAAACCACAGCAGGAGCACGACTTAAAAAATCAAACTTTTCTTCAATCTAAACTTGTGTTAGTTATTTAAAACGATCAAATGTGTGTGTCAAATAAAAATATGCATGACATCCCTACAAACTGACACATTATCATCGTTATGAATTGAATTAAAAGTACACACGTCACATTTAAGTGAAGTCTATTTGAGATGACGGCTCCGAGGCGAGGACGTCTAATGCTGTTAAATGCCTGATGCCTCTTCTCTCCTCGGGTCCTCACCTCGACTCCTCCACTCACATCTGTGGTGAGAGGGATGAGGAGTCGATGTGAGGACTGGAGCAGATAGAACATGAAAAGTGTGACAAGGGGATAGATCAGGCTTTAGCGTATAAGACACATTAAAGCAATATAAAATAAAGGTATCAGAAGAATAAAAGACAGATAAAGAACGTAAGAAAGAGACAAAAAGACTATACCGGTGATATTCATAACTCACACCAGCTACAGAGATTATGCAAATTAGTGACATGGGTCTTTTATAACAGTTTATAAAATACTTTTAAAGGAATTTAAATAAGGAAGTGTTTCAAGTGGAATGATGTTTAGCAATTCATTCCAGGGCCACGGTGCATAAATTGAAAAAGCAGTTATACCGAGTTCAGCCTGGGAACATTAAGCAGAATTCTAGTGCTATAGTTACTGGTGTAATAGCATAAGTGGGTAGTTTACTTAACAATGCCTCACCAGTAAAAAGTAACATGGATTTTTCTTCTCTGACTTAAAGAATCCCATTGTATAGATTCATATAAAGTGCAATTATGAGTGTGTGAATTAGTATTTGTTACAAAGGGAAATGCACAATGATTCGAATCCAGTTTCTTCAGTAATGTTGAAGCTGCATGTACGTATGGTAAATCGCACAGTGGACATCCCAGTATGTCAAACTTGCATCACGATACAGTCCCCAGGCTTTGTCCTCTGGCTCCATTGTTAAATTGTTAACTCGTTTGCTTTTGATCTGTAATGCTCTTGTAGAAGCTGACGGGTTTGTCGTCTGACATACTGCAGCGTTTCTAAAGGATTAAGCGACGGAATTGTTCACCAAATTACCAAACAAAAAGGGATCCCATTTATTTGCTGCACGGTATGAGGATCTGAGCAGAAACAGAACAGAGGGCTTCTCCAGGGAGAGTCCTCAACAAAATGTAGGCTAACACCTTCCCTGCCAGACTTGAGCACAGTTGGAGTCAAAGTGTGATTCTGTGGTTACAGTTTTTCAGCTCTATTTTACATCCGCAGACGTGCAGTAGCGAAATGATATTTCATGAACTCCGCCACAAAAAGAACATCTAAGAGGAAGTTTCCTGCTGTTTCAGTCGCCTAGAGCGTATGCCGAAAACATAATTTGACTGATTAGCGTAACCAGAGTGGAGGAACTAATCAATGAAATCACCTACTGTTGTTTTTAGTTCCCAAAAAAAAAAAAAAACCCTGCAGCCCTGCACAATTGCATCAGCCTTCACTCATGGGATTGAATCTGTCATTAGCTATGCCTGCTTGTTTGCATGTTATGCATATTAGCGACACCAAACAGCATTGTAAACCCAACACCAGTTAATAAATATGCTTTGCCTCAAATTGGTTCATATTCTTGTGTTAAAATCCAAAATGTCACCACAAAAATCACACAGTATCTACTTTAAGTCTATTTAGCCTGTATTCTCTTGTAGAAAATGTCATGACAGAATGGTCTTTTTTGGGATACTAAAGAAAATACCCAGAAAATAAAGTTAAAAGCATGTGTCACTGTTATTGAAGTGCTAGTTTGATGGTCCTGTGGTACTGTTTTGCTTGTTCTATACTCTAATGAATTCTTCTCTGTAGCTACTTGTTTTAACTCATGTCTTTTAGTATCTTGAAAAGCACTTACAAATAGCATGCATTCTTCTTCTTCTTCTTGTTATTATATGGACATCAACCAAAAACATTCTGCATGCCATTTATAATCCTCGAAGGCAAAAATGGCCGGATATGGTTTTATGTTTCACCACTGGGAAAACATGATGGATTAGCATATAAAAGCTTAATTTTAATTGTATTCACTTTATTGAATTGAAGGTAAAACTGTGAACTTTGCCCGTTGTGATGTTGTGAATATTTATTCACGAAGCATCTGTTGAATCAGATTAGTTTCTATTGCTGTTGTTATTCAAAGATCACAGACAGAAAAAGAAAACACAGAAAAAAAGAAAAAGCACAATGCATGCGAAATTGGTGTCACTCAACCAAAGCGCCCGCTGTGCTCTAAAGTACTAATCCCATGAATAAATAAAACCTTTCACTTTTTGTTTGTATTAAATGTTAAGACAGGTAACACTTGTATAATCTGAAACTCTTGGATGAATAAACAAAAGCTTGTTAGAAAATGATTGGTGTAAATTTGTTTAATGTACAATCTGTGCCATATGATGGAAACAAACATCGTTTGGAATGAATTAGGTTAAAAGTGATTTGTGCATCATTTATGTTTCACTGGCATCAAAGTTTGTATGAAGTGATGAGAAAAGATTATTGATTGTCCCAGAGCAATTACGCCGATTTTTCAACACAGCCCTGACTCACTGACAAAATATTTTCATCACAAATAATTGAAAGAAAGCTGTAGGAAAAAACTGGAGTGAAGTTTTCAAGTTTAAAGAGGCATCATCATAGATTTGATCCACTGGATGTGCCACATTCAACACGGCACAAATACAGCTTATTTTAGATGAATGGTCTTCATCATAGAGCGACGCACTCTGCACGGAGTAAAAAGTATCTGATAGTAGATGGCAATTTAACAATTAGGATTCTTTCTTCTGGGACAGAGGGAGTGGGAAATGGGACTTAATCGAGGCGTTATTTAAATAACAATGTGATCTGAAATGTTGCTCATACATCAACCTCTGAGCTGATTTAGTTTTCCAAGTTACAGACCTTGAGGGAAGTGATGCAGTAACGTCAGCATTTTCTACTGTGATCCCTTTGGCGAAATGCAGCCTCACCTTCCTCCTTGGCAGAGGGCAAACTGCGTCAGTGGGTGACTGACCTATAAACGCCTTCCTGTGGCATCTGTCCTTGCTTTCAGAAAAGGTCTCCTCCCATGATGCTCGCCTTGAGTTGTTGGTCTCGGGCTGTGCAGAACACACAGGTTTTCTTTATTGAGCACCAGCTGTTTGACATTCTACTAATTTCTCCCTGAGCTCCTTTAAAAACCTCTAGCTGCTATCAGAGTCTCTGCTGCTGGAGCATTAGGGGCTTGATTATAGTCAGTGAAAATAATGACCCAGTTATCTTTTTTTCATTTAATGTCGTTTTTAACCATATGGCAGATGTTGCTATGCACTTTTATCGGGTTCTTGATCCTTTTGGCCACATTGTCCTTTGCTGTCCTAGGTTTTACGTTTATTGTAATGATAATTAATATTGCATAGGTATCCTTATACTCTACATTGACTCATTAGTCTGCCTTTAAAAAAGACAATCCTAATTAAAGGCTCAGTGTGTTATATTTAGTGACTTAGATTGCAACTCTTCATCTACAATGGTCATTCGTCACACCCACTGTCTGCTTTGTCTGTTCTGGGCTTTTTATTTCCTGGGATATTAACTCTGATCCACACGCAGATGTAGTAGATGATGGCAATGCATCTTAAGAGCGGATAAAAACAGGAAAAAAAGAGCAGGAGGTCCATTCTGAGCTACTGCAGAAAGATGGTGGACTCCTTTAACTGCAACCCACTCCCTGTGTGCCTGTATAGACATAAAAAGGTCATGCCGAGGTGAAGAAAACACTACTATTCTCATTTTTATGATTGCACACAAATGAAAATGTAATTATGTACATTATATTCCATTTATGCAAATAGATCCCACTAAATCTAACACATTGGACCTTTACTTGTTTGATTTGTTTGCAGCACCAGTATAACATCAGCATATTAGCATTGTGATCTGAGCATGTTAGCTTGCTTATATTAGCATTTCTCTTAAAGCAGTGTTTGTGTTTCATATAAATAAATAAAAGCAACAACAACATGTAATTCTAAATTCATGTTCTAACTAGGCCTA
>JAPTGW010000017.1:14854162-14864215 GCA_029814545.1 Apogonichthyoides opercularis
ATAATAATAATAATAATAATAATAATCATAATAATAATAATAATAATAATAATAATAATAATAATAATAATAATAATATAATTGGCTGGTATTGGTTTGAATTTTTAAACATTGTACAGCAGTTGTCTGCCATTTCAGCCCTCTCTTGCCACAAGCTGCACAGAACCCCTGTTGCTTTTGTTATGATGGAAAGATGGCGTTTATTTACCCACACTGACTGCGACTTATCATGCCCGAAGCTTGTTTTATATTTTCCCCTGCAGACACCTCGTGTCCACATCCCACTCTACCTTTCTTTAATGACACATTACATAATGACACATTGGCGCCTTGGTAGTAGGGATAAAAAGCATTTCGTATCGCCTTTTTTTTTCTTTTTTGGTTCGCGCACATCGGCCATATCCCAATATGCTGCCAGTTCCGCGGCATGAAACCTCTCCATACAGCTCTCTGCTATGCGTATTTTTAGTGCTTGAGTGCCACTATATTCCCACTGTGTGTGTCTAGGGGTCCAACATTTAAACTGGCAAAGGTCCAGTTCGGAGCGGTCCAGCACAGAGAATCAAACAAATAAGGAGGCATTCGACCTCCTTAAGGGTCTGTGTTCTGCTCAGAATGACGGACTACACTGGGTCACTGCACAGGAGTTTGTCCTCCGTGATGAGGAGGGGTGTCCCCGTACATGTCCTCTCCTGGTATTTGTCCCCCAGCGGGTGTCATCCTCTTCTCCTTCTGCCGCCTGTTACAAAACCAAACTCTCACCACCTCCTTCTCCAGCTGCAAGCTGTCCGCTAGGGAGTTGATCTCCGCTGCTCCTGGTTTCGGACATTTGAGAAAATGGCTCTCCAGAGCCCCTTTAACACCAACCTCAATGGAGGTTCTCTTTTTCCTTTTCCTTCCCTGTGCTGCGATTTTATCCAGGCTCGTGGGGCTCCCCGAGGTGGAGTCCGCCTCCTCCAGCCACTTGTTCAACAAGGGCTTGAGTTTACACATGTTTTTGAAGCTGAGTTGAAGCGCCTCGAACCTGCAAATGGTGGTCTGGGAAAACACGTTTCCATACAGGGTCCCAAGAGCCAGACCCACATCCGCCTGGGTGAAGCCCAGCTTGATACGCCTCTGTTTGAACTGCTTGGCGAACTGCTCCAACTCGTCCGAGGTCGGTGTGTCCTCATCCGACTGGTCCTGGTGGCCCCCGTGCTGGTGATGGTGTGAAAGAGACTGCTGGTGGGCCCCAGGGCCGCCTCCATGTTCACTGAGGTGCGGGCTGTGGCTGTGGTGATCCTCATCCCGCAGGGGGTGGTGGTGCATCCCCCCTTGCTCTCCACCCGGCATCAGACCGAAACCGGACTGCGAATACACCAGGCTCTGTCCCTCAGACGTCGCCATGCCGGGGATGTGCGTGGTAGCTGTGGTGGTTCGCCATGCTCTGGCGTCGTGATGCGCCTGCTGGTGCGCTAGGTGAGGGTGTCGCTGTTGCTGCTGCTGTTGCTGCAGACTGGTGGAGTTCTGCAGCTCCTCTCGGTCACTGTCGTGTAGCACGGGCTTCACGTCTTGTTCTCCGAGGGGACTGGATGGCCAGGGCGCCCCGCTGTCACCGTGAGACAGAGCCGTTATCCACTGGTGCGCGTGGCTGAGCGGATGTCCACCGCCCGGTAACGTGCTGTAGTCGTTCTGGAGCAGGGTGTGCGCGTCCCTGTACGCTGCCGCCTGCTGCATGCTCCCGGACTCCGAGTGCGGCGGCGGCGCGCTGCTGGGGGTGGTGAGGACGCTGTAGTGGTTGGACGTTGCGGTCGCCATAACTATCGGAGCCAGAGTGATAGCTGGAGTTAAAAGGAGGCTGCCTTTGACAGTAACTCTTTTGCGCCACGGGGCAGCTAGGCGTCTCTCTCCAGCATCTCCCGGGCGCTGTGCCAAGGGGACGCAGAGGCGCGCACCTGTGGTCCGCCTCGCTCCTCTCTTTATTGGCCAAGAACGGTTGACAGATGTGGTTACCCCTGACAGCACCCCGCTCATTGGTCACGGGAGATTGTACAGAAACCCCAATCACTCTGCCCAACAATACTAGCAGTCCTGCCGCATGCTAGAGTACAAAGTGGAGGGAGAAATCAGGCTGCCGACTGTAAACACAGAATAGACTCTACAAGCTCTTCTGAGAGGAAAGAAAGTAACTTTATTTTATAAAAACTTACTATTAACCTTGATCTGCTCTCGGTCAGTGGGTCAAGATTTACTGATTCGTGCGTCAAAATGGTGCGTAAAAGTTGTACCGGAGCGATATAAATTGCACATTAACTGATACAGTGAGCACATTAATCAGCTCCAGAACGACCCTCCAGGAGCCCAACACACACCCACCCGGGACACGCAAGACTGAACGCAGACTTTAACATTATTCACATGATTTTGAGGTAGTATATTTGGGGATTTGGGGACATGAAACCAAGAGCAGTGATCACAGCAGAAACTTCCAGCTGCCTCTCTGCCCTCAGGACGCTGTCCAGAGAGAGGGGCTGCGTGCTTCCAGGGCCTCTGCCCCGTTGCCATGGCGAACGCGTTGAATGGAACAACAACGCCCACGTCACAGCTGCAATTCGCTCCTTCTTTTCGTTCCGTTCCAAAGGGCTCATTGGGGCCGCGCGCTCGGCCGTCGGGACAAATAATGGGGGCGAGCGGAGAGGGCAGCTCGAGGGCAAAGAGAGAAAGCTGCAAGAATGGATCTCTCAGCCTGCCCTGCACCCGGACTGCCCCCCTCCACCTGCTTGTTGGGTAAACTTTGAGATGGATGCACTCACACTGCCACGCGAGGTTTGGTTTTCTCAAACCTGCCAAAGTAAGACTTGAATTTCAATATCTGGAGGAGAAAATGATTTATTACAGCGCAGCTCAATAAAACTGTGATGGCTTGAAAGTATTCTTAGGTTTTAAAAACAAAAAATATGCTTCAATAAAGCATAAAATAGTTTTACTTTTACTTTGACCTGATGATACTAAAGATTTTCAATTAAAATTTTCTGAAATGTAAGATTACAAATCATTAGTTGCCCTCTTAAAATATAGCTTTTTTAATTCATTCATTCATGGCATCAAATGTTACATTTCATTAAATTGTGATTGTGAAATACAGCTGAAAAGTTCTATAACATAATTCTACAGGAGGCAGTTTAATACTCTCAGCAGTACTTAACACTAATTACTTCTATCAAAAGTCCATCAATATGAATTAAACAGGAATGTGTTGAATTTAAAGCTGACCACAAACAGAAAACACTTATTACAGTAAAGACATATTTGATTCTAGGATTATAAAAGGTGATTACTGAAAACAAATGCATGTAATCATTGACATTTTGATTAATAACCTAATTTTAATCATATATTTCCTCAGTAAATGCAACACTACAGTTGAATTAATTTTGTTTCTTAACTCAATTACTGCCAACACTGTTTAACCAGTTGTTTACAGTTTTTACCAAAGCTGGAAATGCTTTCATCAAAACAGGACCATAAATATGTTAACCCATCTGATAATATTATTTTGCACTCCTTGCACTGTTGGTGGGAAAGTAACACTGACAATAAGAAAACCTCATCAAAGCACTCATTTTGGATTATGTGGTGGTTCTATATCTAAATGAATGCAATAATATTGAAATTAAACTAATTCTCATTTTTCTGAGCCCCCCTGAAACCCTTCCAGACCCCTGGGGGGTCCCTGGACCTACTTTGGCAACTACTGGCGTTTAGGAGATGTGATTTTATTGGCGCAAAGTGGGACACTAGCTGTAAAACATAACAGCTATTAAGAGGTTAAAGCAACCACAAAGGACAAAAACTATCCAAGTTTCACCTTCAAACAGCCATGCCATGAAACATTATGGGCACCAGTGAAATATGTGAACTGAAAGTAAGAATTATACACAAATGCAATAAAATTTGCCTCATAGTCCTAATTAAAGACTACAGTAAAATATGAAATCTGCATAGGAAGTGATAGGTTAATCAATAAACACTTTGAATCTGATAAAGCTAACCTGACGTACACTGAATTATAGAGATCGAAAGAACACTGGTTTATGATTAGGGGGTAATTCTGAGAATTACCAAATGTGTCGCCAGGGGCTCTGGAAAGCCGTGTGTTGAGAGAGGCAAAACATATTACCCTAATAGACTAATATGCAAACTACTGGCTGCCCAATTACAGGACTTAATAACGCATAAACGATGCGAGTCCTGTTCTTACAAGACGAAGAGGTCGCTGTTAATTCAGTCAAAGGCCTGGGTATGCTGTCAACACAGGCAGCGGTAACATACACATACTGTCTCTGTTTCGCTGTCCTTCGTTCTGTATTCAAGAGTGAGAGTTAATGATGGAGAATCTGAGCGTTAAATTAACAGTAATTATATGGCCCCAGTGCTGTAAAGATTCAATTTCTTGGCAAGTCTAATGGGCCTAAGTGTCCCTGTGCGCAGCCAGAACTCTCTATGAGATATTTATGATTGAAACGAACACAGACTCAACAAAAACAAACACATGCGCCTTGTATACACTTATAAAATAAAGGTATCTAGCACTTTTTACACATGGAATTCAGATATTCTTTTTGGCTTAAAAATTCTTCCACAAGTGTGTCCCCAAAACCTGGCCAACGCTCCTGAAATCCAGATGTGAAAAGCCACTTTTCTGCTCTTGTGTAAATACTGCCACCCTCTCTCCCACATTAGTTTGAAAAGAGAACGGTTCAAGTGCCAGGTGAAGCTTTTTATGAGAGTGAATGTTTGCAAGCGAACCAGTGTTCGCCTGTATTCTGTCTGCTTTCACTTTCCAGACCAGTGCGTGACCGACCCATGTCCCTCCCCCTGTGGGAACCCTTAGTAGGGGTAACTGGGGCAGGGGGGCTTCTTTATGCTGCCGGACGCAGGGAGATAATGGCCATTCCTCCACAGCTGGCCCACACAATCAAAGGGAGAGGGGACTTGGAGGATTCCAGCTTTAACCAGGCCATTGTCTGGGCTAATTACATCTGAATGCAAGACCCCGAGAACCCACCTCCCCCCGTGAGCAAAACCTGCACAGAATACCCCAAACAGCCCTTCAGGGATGAGGGAGAATGCACGAACACGAAACAGAAATATATAGAACCTGGACTCCTTCATTACCCCTAAACATAAGCTCATACTCACACACACACACTCCGGACTTGTTCATTACACACACATACACACACAATCCCAAAAGGCTCTCATCAAAGTGTTGTGTCTCTCACACGCACACACACACACACACAAATACACACATGTGGCACTCAGTATTAGATCAGATCTCAGCTTGCTGCTCTCAGAAGTGATGAGGAGGTCTTAGAGGACTTAGGTTGAATAGAAAACACACTGAAGAGCCTTTTCCCAATGCTCCCCCATAATCCCAATCTATACACTCCCTCTGCCCCTCAACTGCCATAGCTAGGCTCCATCTGTAGCCTGAACAGTATAGTCTTAGTTCTGTACAGTGTTGTTCGGATCTGGAGTTATGTCAGGATGTTTTGTTGTTGGTGTCCATCTCCATCAGAACACATCATGTACTTACTCATATACCAGTTTCTTTGTAAGTCTGAAAGAGCAGGTGTCGTGTTTTCTCCTGCATCATATGTATATTTGTGTGTGTCTAGTTTTATATGTATATATGAGGCATTTTCCCTGGACACGTTTCACATTTTGTGTGCATTTATTTGTGTGTGTGTGTGTATATGTGTGTGTGAAACAGTGTCAGGGTTAGGAGGTCTCACTGGTGCTCAGTTTAGCATTGATTTATTCTCTTTCTCCAATTTATTTCCCCTTCGCCTGATCTGCCTCTGGGAGGACAAATGGAGGAGAAACGCCATGCACAGTAACCATCCTTCTCACACACACACACACACACACACACACACACACCCACGCACCAACACACCCACGCATACACACAGTGACAAATGTTTCCACAAGCTGATTCACTCAAATTCATGTTTCTACATAAGGTTTGGAAGCAACTGCACACACGAACACACATAGAAAAACACTCAAACATCTTTAAAGCTGAAGTTTGCCATTTCCAGTGTTACTGTGCTGGACCAATCGGAGTGATGACCATCTATGAAACTATAAATTCAGAACACTCCCCAACTCCCAAGGCACCAGGGCTCCTATAAGACTTCCTATGTTGTCCCATATAACTGTCTTCAGAAAACCCATAAAGACATAAAGGGACGCTCCTACCTCTAGGTGAGTGGTCATAATTCAGCAGCAGGTATTTTTACCATGACATTGCTGTCGTGGAGCACAGATTCATCTCGTCTGCTGTTTTATAATGTCCTACACAAACTCCAGATAGAGGAAGCATGAGTGCAGCCATATATTAGAGGCAGCTTGCTGTCACAACCTACTGTAATGGTTTGGTGGTGGAAGTGTTAGCGATGGAGCGGGTACATGCTAAACACCTCATGTCACTTCTGCTTTGGTGGGTAATAACAAACCTGTCTTTCTTTCCTTTCCAAGTAAGTAAAGAAGAAAAAGAGCGCATCATGAAGAGGAGAGTGAGAGGCAGCAGAGGGGGCAGGTAGGTCGTTAAACCCACTTGAAAGCTCAGCGCCCTGATCGATAGTCCTGGGCCAAGCAGGGATTAAAATCTGGCTAAGTCTGTTCCAATCAATACTGATGGCTAACCCTGGGGTTAAAACAGGAGTAAATCTCCATACATGTCCATACACAAGTCTGCACTGTGGCCTACAGTACAGATAAATCTACAGCTATCCATGCAAATGGATACACAATGGGCAACCGTGCTATGGTAGTCGATACGAAGAGTACTCTATAGGCCTTCAGTGGTGACATATCCGGTTGTATCTGTGTAGATAGACAATCAGTGTAGATGGGAGATTGAGCCTTCAATGGGCAGAGTGTGAGTGAAGCTCATAAATGTGTTTCACACTGCATAAAAGAAATTTCAAGCAAGTAAAATCTTGTTTCTGGGAAATTAGCTTTTCCCTTTGTGAATCTTGTCAAGCATGTCTTTGTATTGTAATCTTATTTTTTTTAAATTTTATTTGCAAACAAATGACATTTGACAAATGAAGAACAGCCAAGGTGCAACGTAAAAAACACACTCAAATAACGCAACTGTTACAGATATGAGACAATACAACACACTTGTTAACAGACTCAGACAATAGAGAAAACAGACAACAGATTCAGATATTGGCTGATAAATCGGGGGGGGGGGCGGTTGAAAACGGAGTAAAGGAGGAGAAAGGTACCCATACTGTGTGTTTGTGGGTATATAGTGTGTCTGTGTGTGTGTACATATTGTGTAAAAGTGTGTGCGGTTGTGTGCCTGTGTATGCAAGCAGTTTATCTTGTTATTGTAATCTTATTTTAAGAAAAACATTTAATTTTGCCTTGTGTTGCCTGTTTAGTCCATGAGAGGTTTGTGAGGTGATACTGTGGATGTGTTGCCAATTCATCGCGGGGCTGACATGTACAGACAAACAATCATTCATTTACACATATGGGTGATTTAGACTGACCAATTAACCCATTAAGCAGCATGTCTTTGGACGGTGTGAGGAAGCTGGAGGACCTGGAGAGAACAAATGCAGACATGAGGAGAAAATGCAACATCTGTTAAAGAATATAAATATTAACATTTTTGAGAATTACCTTTCAGTATATTAAAATTCAAGTGGTCTTTAGGGGAAACTAGATTTTTGCATGTCCTCGTGACTGTAGGTTGTCAGAAAATGACCTTGTGATGGGAGATTTTGGCTAAATATGCTTTTGTGTATTTACTTCAACATGTGATTTACCTTATTTTTACTGAATGCTGCTCAGATTCAAGCAGACATGACTCTGCTGCTCTGCTATGAGTGTTGACAGTAGCAACATGTCAGCTTCCCTTGTGCAAAGTAAAAATATTGCACTAAGTCACATCATCTATATCTATACACGCTTGCCCATAAAGTTGGATAAAAAATCGTTTTACCTTTTCTAATGAAATGATAGTGCTGATGTGATTTATTCTTGACAGATAAAGTGTAACTGGGACTCAGTATGTAATCACTGAACCTGGTCAAAGGCGATTACTGATGTGTGTAAATAGGAATAAAAAGGGGATTGTATCTGAAAACAAAAATATTCTAACTTTATGGGTGAATTTTTTTTTTTTTATTTGGACAGACAGGAGAGAACTGCAGAGGGAAAAGGTGTGTTTTAATATTCTGATAATTTACCTGCAGCTTTAAGGCTCATGGTTATCTTTCAGTGACAACACTTTTACTGTCGTTTTTAAGTTAAATATGCTTATCCCAATATAAAGCTTAATACAATATAAACGTATCTATATATGAGAAGCAGAATGTGTAGGTTGTGCTAACAGAGAAAAGGACGGATAAATAAAAAGAAAAAAATAGTCATTTTTATTTCTGCATTTGTTGTTATACAGACAGCAAAGCAACAATAAAGGAATGACTTAAAGACAGATGCCCGACACGCATGATTGACTGTTTCACACTCTAATGAAGGATGGTCATCACAGCACGTATTGATCTAACAAGCACAGGTCCGCATATCAATTACCGATACTGGTCAATGTACTTATTGGCAGGCAAGAGCAAGGAAAAACTGTTGCATGTCTATATGTTGATCAGTAAATTCTTGCAGTGTAGAGATTTTTGTCTCCTTCTTGATGTCCTCAGATCATCTTTAATCATGCACCGGAGCAAGAAACTGACAAATGTTGTATTATGAACATGTGTCAAAGTATGTTTATATGTGTTTGATATTGTTTCTATAATTTTCATACACTTCTGTCTGAACTGTTTATATGCTAACACCTGAGCCTGACAAAATGACTAAAACCTGACACCCATGTCCCAAACCCTTGAAACTCATTCTCAGCACATTTTCCGCCTTTCACTCAGATGGCAATTCTGAACCACACTTTTTTGTCAACATGCTGCACAATATACGCTACATTTGGCTCAATCTTTACGACTAAAATCTCTCTCGTGCTCATGCGGTAAGCATTGTCCTTCAACACGCTGAAGTGAAATGATCAATTGGCCACAGTGATGACTCACAGGTGCAAACACTAGTTACTAAATTGGTCAATTACAAATCGGAACAGAGGGCGAGGGGTGAACTCGTGTTTTGGAGATGAACAGATGGAAACACTGCAGAGAGATGAGAAAGAACAGAATAGTCAGCACATTATAGCAGAGTATAATTTAAATATAGACATATAGATATACTGACCAAAAATCATATGTCTATTTATCATCCTTTAATCACTAACTACTGCTTCTATAACACCGCACCCTCCATCTCTACTTCAAGTTGGGGGGCAGGGCACAGCGAGTCCTATTCAGCAGACCTCTTACTTTTGTGTTGCCTTTTTAAACACCCTGAAAAAACACAAGCCTCCCCCCCCCCCCCGTTTCACTACATCACACAGCACCCACAAGTTGGAACATAAAGGTTTGGAGAACAAAAGATGGTATTTTGTGAATTTATGACAAAGTATGATGAGTGGAAAGTCAACATCACCTCGAAAAGTTCTTAAGCATTGGTTCACTGGACTAGCCTTTGTTAAAACACAACACACAGTTCAGCCCATTATAAAGATCCCCAGTAAATTTATGTGCACTTTCAACACCGAAATAAATTACAGTGCCACTGAAATTGTCTTGAACCATTTCCAGAGTCAAGGTCACGTACCGCAGGCAAGTATAACTCATCTTCAATTTCTTACTTGACCAAAGAGTGAGATACTTAGGCTATATTCAAACTGCAGACAAAAGTGGATCATGTAACTCTGCTTCAAACTCTCTGAACACACTACAGCCTTTGTCTAATATTCATTTCTCTTGCTCTTCAGAAATGATGGTTTTTTCCGATAGCAGTTTCCATCTAATATGCCATTTATATGTATGTTTCTTGTGTTAATTTCAGGCTTCTTATTTGTTCTCACATCCAAACACACAAAATTATTCACTAAATCTGCACTCACTTTTTGTGGATAATCTT
>JAPTGW010000017.1:14897935-14908251 GCA_029814545.1 Apogonichthyoides opercularis
TATGTTTTATGTAAAGCACTTTGAATTGTCCTGTACATGAAATGTGCTATACAAATAAACTTGCCTTGCCTTGCCGACAATAAATGGCGATTAATCACTTCAGGACAGTTAAATATAAAGAAAAATTAATTTGGACACTGCCACAAATGTCACACTGGGTCCTTATGGGTTAATGTTAGTACTTGTTGTGTATACTCACCTCCAAAAGACTGTCAAAAAGATTTATCATTTAGTACGGTTTGACAAAGGACACAATGACTCATTGATGCAGTCCATGAGTTTGTACAAACATGTGGAAGAATAAAATTAAATGCTGAGTACATGTTATTGTGTCTTGCCGACTGCGGCCAAGTCAACATCAGCTATCACCACACTGACCCAGGTCCATTTCTTTCACAAACATGATGATGGCTTTAGCATGGTGATCATCCTCACGTACAGTTCTCATAAAACTTGGACCCAGACGTTGAACTATAACAGCAGTTATAAAGCAAATATACTGGATGTTAATGTCAAGTTTTGCCTTTAAGCAGAAGTGAATCAGGTTTTGTTTTATTAGTGGGATTTTCTGAAGTTATGTGTGTTCTACACTCATGAGGTTTGTCAGTGGAGATACTGTATGTCATCAGCTTTACTTCAATGAATGGAAGATCTTAAAGCACAGTCATACCTGAGGGATGTACTCCAGGTTGAGTTGCCTAGTAACCGCAATGATGTATATCCTACTGATATCCACCAATGAGAGAAAACACAGCTGGAGAGGGCCGCTTCACACCATTACTGGTGATATTCTTTTGCAATGCTGGTGATAAAATAATAGTAATATAGTTTTATTTCACTTTTTATTTATGTTCTCCTCATTATATTTTTACAGCATTTGGAAATATCTTATTAACAATCACCACCTCTTTCATTTACACTCGTTCAAACCAACACAAATCGTTAACTGAAGTTAGAATTTTGTGGCATAAATGAGAATGCTGAGACTTCATAAACTGAAGGGACTCTACAATATATGAATATTTCATACCTAACAAAATAAAGTTATTTACATGTGCCCTTATAGCTTTCATTTTATGTTACTGAAACAAAACCTTAAAAAAGCAATTGATATGCAAGACACATATCCACTGATGTTAAGTGACTTTCCAAAATAGCTGACTGGAATATTCTGCCTTTCCTTTAATGAAGAAATAACATGGTACTATCCACAGCAATGGGTAGGTTGCAACTTAAAGTACATGAAAGTTTCAAGTGTGATCATGAAAATTAAAGGCAACAGGGAAAGATCATCCATACATTACTTTTGCAAAACCATTCATTAAAAACAAAACCAAAAAAAGTGAAATAATATGTATAATAATATACACATTGTACTATCTATACCTGGTGATCCCATAAAGATACTTTTTAGTATAAGTAATATTGGATATTAATGTCAGATTCCAAAATAAATGTAAGCTATTAACAGTATTTGCTTTGTTGCATGACGGACCATGTCTGTGTCAGTGCAGTGGTAAAGTCAAAGCTGGAACATAAAATACCTCAGGGTGAGATTCCCCAATTCATGCTTGTTATTTACCTTTTCAGTTGCATGCACCATCACCAGGGACTGGACTAGTTGAACAATGCTAAACCTGTAGGATCAAATCAAACATCACACGTTATTGCAATTTTTTATTAAGTTTTACGCGCTGCTCAGACGTGTCATGTTACAACAAGACATTATCCACTACATGTCCTTGTATCTCTGCCGTCTTCTCCAAAGGTCACATCAATACACTGACGTATAGGAAACAATCCTGCAATAATGATGTCACCTGGAGCTGGAGAAACATCTGAGCCTGTCATATTAAAAAAAATAAAAGTAAAAAAAACCTGCACAGATGCACTGAGGCACACTGATGGAAACTAGAGAAATATTTTCCACTTTTAGAATATTTTTCTCTCCACAAAATACTGCGATTGGCTCCTGAACAGTGCTGCTGTGAATGAACCCATCTTTGAACTTAATTGTTATAAAATGCTCCTTATTACCTTCCCTGTTTCATGAGGTGTCGCATGTCATCATTTGTGGGGAATATATATAGAACATCTTGTTCCGTTCACTGAAGTCATTTCTCTGGCTATGAAAGTGAATCAGGAAAAGATTTGTTATTTTTCAACAAGTAGCCAATTTTGTGGCACGATTCATGTAAGAGACTTCGTAAGAGATTAATGATTGCAAATGTTCAACAGCATATTTCCCAGACTTCTATCAAACTCAAAGAACAGGAAGAAAAACCAAGGTCCTTCCTCTAATGAGGTTTATAAATAGTTTAAGGAAGTAACACTTAGTATGGCAAACATGTCTAACGTCTGTGTGGATTTAGCTGTGTGTATAGTCTATACAGAAATATGAATGAAAAGTATTTGCTGTCATTTGATTGCCTTGTCAATTCTATGTCCCATTGGTGTGTTGTCCTGCCAAAACATAATACCTATTAAATGATACTCTGAAGCAGCATCTGTTCTCTTTCTCTATTACATAATTAAACAGCTAAAATTAAATTTACCTTCATGTACCTACTGACTTGAAAGTGACATTATGATAATTAATGGCTCTCTGTGCGTTGAGCGTGCCTTAATTGTGAAATGACAAAATTATTTTAGAACGTACAGTATATCACAAACAAATTTGAGCGTGATATACTTTACTTGAATTTTTACGTGATGCAATTTTATACTTATACACCACTATTAAATTTCAGAGGCAAATATTGTACTTTTCAACTGTTCATCCTCTCCTGTCCATTGAAAAGCATGTGTCTTTAAATGTGTTGATTTGTAGTATTGGTGAGAAACTGAATAATAGTAAAGGAAAGTGTAATTTAGCAGTTGACTAATTCCTCTTTATGTTAAGCTACTGTACATATATAAAAAAAAAAAAACACTTGGATTTGTGATACTACAAACATATGATGATCTTACAGAATATGATGTATAAAGTAGTTCAAATGAGTCCAAACTTAAACATCTACAGCAGTAAAATGCAACATGCATATTAATAAATCCCTTATATGAATCCATAATCATTCACACATACAGAACTATGCAAAAGTCTTAGTCCCTATTAAGCTTGTGAAGATACAGCCAGGATATAGAAGAAATATGTACAGCGTTAAAAACAAACTACTTCTACAAAACAAAGTGCCAAGTATTCAGTCTGATCTTGTTTTGCATTTAACATGTCTTTAACTCGTCAGATAATATGGGATTTCAAGCATTTATTTAAAGATGCTTGAACCACTGTCTCATTGTGATTTTTATACATGACAATAAAGTATTGAACTGAATTGAATTTAGTGCAATAATTCTCTAGTCTTTTACATGAAGTTTCACTCAACATGTGTCAAACATTTCACATTGTTCGGGTGACTTCTTGTAGTGGGAACAGGTCACAATAGATCCTGACATAAACTTTTCAAAGCCATTTTAGCAGTGTTCTTGTGTGTTTTTAATACTGTGAAAATATTTACAATATTTTCTTGTTGTATCTGAAGAAGAGAGACTGATAAATAAATGTTTGCTCATTTCAACCATGAAAAACCAACAGAGCTGAGGATGGGCTTTTGCACAGTACTGTGAATGGATCATTTTCCTGCACAATGACTTTTACTTTTCAGACTTCAAGTACATTTTTGTGATGATACTCATACTTTCACAGAACTTTTAGATTACTTTTGGTGCAATAGTTTCACGCCATTTTTACTACTGCCATCCTGAACACATTTTCCATCTCTCTAGCACTCTATTTCCCCCCCAATTTGTGTTATTTTTCCACTTCACCTTCAATTTGCAGGTTGTTGCACGCTTTCTCCTTTTGCAGGATTTTTGCAGATAAAATTTAACCTAAACCACACAGTCCTTTAAGTCTTATTTTGAGGTACGAAACGCGTGTGTGTTCTTCCTCATTCCATTAAAGGAAGTAGAAACCTTTCAATTTCGCAGTGCCAAAGTGGGAGAGGTCTTACGCCCGAACACGAGACTTGACGACTGCGCAGACGCGGAACATGAAACGACGCAAGACACAACTTTGTTAATGTTCCGTACACATAGCCGCTATTTATAGTAGACAGAAGTTTCTCTTTCGGCTAAAAAGACCCAAACAAATAGGTAAGACCGTCTGCATGCCCTACACCTATGTATATATTTGTTTGTTTTTTCCAGACAAGGGTAAATACTCATGCTACGCTGACATATGTGCTGTTACCGAAGTAAAAAAACAAACCAAAAAAAACAAGATTAGCTTTAGCTGTTAATTTAAACTAGCTTTCACGCGACAGTTGCGTTTGAGGACTCTGAGTATAGTCTGTTTTTTACACAAAATTATTCAACTTTCGGATTGTTGTGTTCACGGACATTAGGTACACATCTGTTCAACTGTCAAAATAACCAACAGCTGTCTGAAAACGAACTCTTACAAAAGATGTTCGCTCTGTCGAACTGTCTGTTAACTCAGACACAATAAAGTAGTAACTCTAGATGAAGTTTTTGTTGCTCGTCAACTTTAGTTTCAAGTTTTAGTGACATGAATCAGCGTTTATGACACGCATTTTAAGTTGTTACTGTGTCCGCGTGACTCAGAGCGAGGTCCGTCTATTTCAGGAAAGGTGGGGCGCGCGAGGTCTCAGTTAACGACCTGTTATGAGCGGGACCGGACATGAACCGGAACCACAGAGACGGGTTTTATGACCCCAGAGTCAGGGTTCAGCGTGGCGGAGAGACCCCCACATTCTGGTCTCGGGGTCAGACACATTAAAAACCACTGTCCTGTTATGGAAAAGTGAGTCAGTCTAATACTGTCAATGTTTAAGACTCTTAGACAAAGTTTAAGCCTAAGGTGAAAACATTTCTTTTAAGTCTGCATTTGGTAACTAAAATGGTTTTATCTGCTCTCTTCTCTTATTACTTTATTTACTTACTGTTTAATATTCTGGATTTTACTGTCTTTCATCTGTATTCTTGTCTCTGTATTTAGAACTTTTCTTTTTTTGTAAAAGCACTCTGACTCTCCCTGTGTATCAAGTGCCATACGAATAAACTTGCCTTGCCGAATGCAGAGGAGATCTCATGAGACAAGAGCAACAGCGTGCAAATAGAGACAGCTGATTTATGTCACTGCGTTTTTCAACATGACAGGAAGAACTGCGGTTTTTTATCAGCAGCATCTGCTTAATCTACTGTTGCAGGCGAACAAATCATGCAAAACAAAAAAAGAAAAGCTTAGTAGTTGAGCTGATAGGGCAGTCATAATACTGATATTTTGGTTGACCATTTATTGTCATAAAATTATAATCATTTTCTCCTCATTTTATGACCCCACTTTAGTATAACCCTAAAAAGAATTGAACACTGGAGCACAAATAAAAATGCAATAATTGTTTGCTGTTTAGACCGTGTAAACAAAAATTGCACAGGACATATTTGATATAAATATGTTAATATTAAATATAGGAAGGCTCTTAATGAAATAAACAAAGAAATTACCGAGTAAGAAAATATGTTATTCCTTATTTTCTTTCTAGTTGCCTTCATATTGGTGAATAGAGAAGGTTATCAGTATTATGCAAAGTATTTACCTCAAATAACTGTGAAATGGCAAATGTTACAAGCCTTCTAGATAATATACTTATTTTATTTATAAGATCCATAATATCCAACCCAGCAGATCTACCCTATTTTTTTTTTTGCTCTTGTATCTTAAGTGGCAACACTTACAGGTGAAGACAGCTGCACATAAATAATAATTTGGGGCAGGAAAAACAGCTGATGAATCAGTCAATGTAATCCCAACCTGTTCTCCATGACATGTAACACTGGAAACACATTTTGCATGTCTTAAATTAACAATTGTTGACATTATTACAAACTAGATGTTTGAACTTTCTATTGATTGAACATCTAAATGCAAGTAATAAATACCTAAATAAATGGACCTGAATCACTGAACGTCCAACTCAAAGTCATTCATTAATAAGTGTGGAACTTAATATTAAACTGTTAAAAATCTACAGTGACTTATATTCTTTGAAGTATAATTTTCAAAGATGTTGGTACTCTCAGTTTTTAAGACTCACAGTGGACTAAAGTTGACAACACCATTAGTTCCTAAAAGATCCTGCAGCTGCCGATTAATTGGCCAAACTGATAAACTGTCTATTTCTAGATGTGATGTTCTCAATTTTGTTTTCTTATTTTTAAGGAAGAAAACCACTGAGACACCTTACATTAAATGAATCATCATTGTTTTTTTAACTATTTCACTGGGAATCTTTGCAGACAAATTGGTGGTTCCTCTCCAGCCATGTCTTCCCAGTGGTGGGAGCAGTGGCTGGTCTCAAATGGATCATCTCCCTCTATTTTCCCGGACAACAGTAGCTGCTACAGCTCCAACAGGACCACTGTCCTCATGGGAAACCACTTTGGAGGAGTGCCAGTCGTGCTGCTCCTAGACTTCTCTGTTTTCCTGGTATGTGTGTTTCTGTCAGTACAGGATGGGATTCAATAACGTTAAAGTTTAAATATAATCTTGTGACTGCTGTTATGTGTCCTTTGTCTTTGCTTTCAAAGGCGGTAAGAGAAAATACTTATAATCTTTCTTCACTGTATTACACAATTAAATTAACTATCATTTTTTCAAAAGTCTATCCTTTTTGTAGAAGAAGTCTGATAATCTCCTTTCACCATCCTTCAGGTACTGCTGATCCTTTTCTCTATTATCAGGAGGAAGTTCTGGGACTATGGACGTTTAGCACTGGTTGCAGACAATGATGGGTCAGTTGACAATTTAATCAGATGAAAAAGATTTTTTGGCCATTTAATCTGAGAAAGGTTTTTTTGAATAAAAATGACAAAGTCTTTGACACTGCAATTTTTTTCTGTTAGGTCACCAGAGTCAGCACATCGTCGCTTTCGCCGCATGTCCTCCATGATGTCCAGTATGGATGAACAGGAATATGAAATGGTAAAAGAAAATACGTTCTGTCACCAAAATCAGTATTAATAAAGGAAAAGCAGTAAGCAGCACAATAGTGACATTACATGCAGTATGTTATTAAAAAAAAAAATCAATTGGACTCATTGACACTGCTCTTTCTTTTTTAAAATCAAATGTATCTAAATAAAATGTTGATATTATTAATATTGCATCATCTAAATATCTTTTTCATTTTAGGGCTGCTGCTCTTGGTTGCCTTACATCCTCAGAATGGAGTAAGTGACTGCAAACATGCCCATTTTACTGGTCAGATGTTATTATGTTGTGTTTCTTGCTTTTAATCAGTATGTGTCTTGTTCCAGTGACGATAAAATAAAAACCAGGTGTGGAATGGACGCTGTTCACTACCTGTCCTTCCAGCGTCACTTGATCTGCCTGCTGTTGGTCATAACTATCACCTCCCTTTCATTCATACTGCCTGTCAACCTAAAGGGAGACCTCTTAGGTGAGTTTTCCATAGGTTTTTTTATTCTTAAAGATTCTAGTTTATAATCTAGTGTAATATAAATCAAGCAACGTTAACAGTGACCGGTAGTCATAGTTGTGCATTTAGTGTGATTTTTATGTAAGAGATTGAATGTACAACCCATTATCAATGAATTTTCTGCAAATGTGTATTTTCAGCTATTTTAAGAAATGGATTAACAGCATGTTTCATCAAAATCTTGGTCTGATACTCTTGTTAATATTCACACAGTTAATATTTTTGACTGTTCTGTTGTACCTCATAAAAGTACACTTGAAGCAGCATTACGTAATTTCAGACATACATTTTATTTATTTTCAGGAAATGAGCCAAAGAATTTTGGAAGGACAACTATTGGGAATCTTGAAAAGGGGTAAATACAGCGTAAAAGGATAAATTGAAAAATGATGATACATAAGTAAACACTAGTATTGCCATTCACGTTCATGGTACTTATTGTTTTGTGTGATTGTGTTTGCCAGAAATAACTGGTTATGGCTGCACACAGTGTTTGCAGTTCTGTACCTGACTCTGACGGTGTTTGTGCTGCGACATCATACATCACAAATGAAAGACATGCGCAGAGAAACGGTGAGTCTGCACCTACTTCAGACCATCTCTGTATTTCTATTACTAACTAAATATGTTTAACATGAAAATTAAATTAAGAGCCACTCAATTTCGCTTTTGATTCACTGCTGCTTTTTGTTTACAGACAAGAAATGCCTTGTTTGTGCGTTCAGTGCCAAAAACGGCAACAGAAGAGGCTATAAAGACCCATTTTACGTAAGTAGATTTCTGTCTTTGAGTATCTCTCTTCATACTTCCTGCTAGTTTGATCTTGAAACCATACATTTTCATATCATCACTGGGCCTTTTCGCAAAATCATTGCTGACATGTTTTCAACAGAGAGGCATACCCTACCTGTCAAGTGTGTGCTGTTACCCTGGGTTATAATGTAGCCAAACTTATGCACCTTGATAAAGAAAGGTAAGATATCTGAAGCAGATATAACTCACAGGACTAGTTAATGCTCTTATACTGCTGATACATGCCAGCACTTGCATCATATTTGCAGATCATGGCCTCATTGTATAGCATTGCCAGGGTTATTATAGGTTTGTAGCACTCTGCCTCTTTTAAAATCCCACTAGCAAGTATTTTATTTAAAAAAATTGTTTGCATAGTGAAAGAGGACATCTAAAATTATAGAAGTCCAAAGCATTTATCTCATATTTTCTTGGTTTAGGTTTATTACTTTATGTATTTTCACTGTTGCTTTTCTGTTTTATTGCGTGTCTTTAATGGTTGAACGTGTACAGAGGAAATAGTTCACATGGATTAACTCAAGGCAACTGTACTTCAAATAACAAGTGATATTTAATTTTGCATGACTCACAATATCCACAGAGACCAGAGAGCAAAGTTTATATAATATATAATTATATGTTGACAGATATTTACTTCACATTTAATCTTGTCAAATTAAAACAACTTGTTTTTTTTAAATTTTATTTCAGAATACGAGCTGGGAAAAACCTGCGTTACTATGAGCGCAGAATAGAAAAAACAGGGGAACGTGAAATGATTAGTCCCCGTGTATGTGGTCAACTTTGTTGCTGTTCTGGATGTGAAAAGGTAAAATTAACAAATGATCTAATGCTGTCCACTTTATGTTAAAGACACGTGACAGTAAAAGTCTTTGTGTGTGTTTCTTTAGGTTGACGCTCTAGAGTACTACACCAATAAAGAAAAGGAGCTGCTTGAAGAAGTGAGGAAGCAGGTAGAACTGGTACCAGAGCGCCCCCTGGGGATTGCCTTTGTCACACTTCAGACCGAGGCTATGGCCAAGTAGTAAGTACTACTTTATAAGTGTCTGTCAATACTGGCAGCAGACAACGATGTAGTATTGATACAACTGACACATGGCTCATATAATACCAATACCATTATTACTTTGCTGGGTAACTACTAGTTCTGGCTGTTTTGGAAAGTATCACTGATTTTTATTCAGCTCAACTATGTTACTGTTTTACTGTTTGCAGGCATTGATAGACAGTAACTATTTCTAAATGTTTGTGTGTAAATATGCATTACTAACCTAGTAATGCTGTAATTCACTCATTTCAGTATTCTGAAAGACTTCAATGCACTGGAATGTGGTAGTAGGAGCTGTTTTTGTGGGGCGGAGCCACAACCATCATCTTTTAGTGGAGCTCTGAAAGTGAAAAAGTGGACGGTCGAGTATGCACCTCATCCCAAAAATGTGTTCTGGTAAGATTTCAAACACCCACCCGTGATTATATGCTCCATATTATACAGTGTAACTTGATATTTATTACACTGGGGTTAAAAGAACTGAGCAGTAATTCAGTTGCATTAACTGTCCTTTATTGGAGTCATATGTAGTTATTACATTATAAAATTTTAGTTTCCAAAAGAGTGATTCTGATTAAATTATACTGAAAGAACAGCACTTTTTGTTTTTTACTGTTTTGCCTAATGTTGCACAAAAATGACAACTTGTCTCACTATATTGAAATGAAATTATGCTATGGGCTGAATCCACAAAGGACAGATTGTGTCCTGTTGTTATACAGGAAGTCACACAGCCCACATTGGTTCTGTTTTTCAGAACCTATTCACTAAAAATTTTGCTTTAACAATATGCTGGTGCAAATACGCCCATGAAATTTATTAGCTTAGTGCTTGTTTTGTGTTGGTGTTTGCAGTGTTTCGCGTGATGTCCGACAGTGTAGTAGTGTAGTTTGCTCCCATTTGTGAGTGCGTTGTGATTTACATGATATATA
>JAPTGW010000017.1:16082591-16093212 GCA_029814545.1 Apogonichthyoides opercularis
GAGGGAAAGTAAGCAAATGATGCAGATATTAGCATTAACAACAGTTTCTCTTACAATTAGCCTCATTTTTAGTTGATTAATAACGGTGTTTACAGTTTCTCTTAGTACCTGTATAGCAGCGGTTCCATGCTGGGGAATGTTCATTATGTTTAAATGCAAGGCCATGGGGAAGGGCACCTGTTAACCCACAAATCCACATCAAATATATGAATTTTCTGCAGCTCTCAAATCAGTTTCATGTCAACATTTCTGACGTAGCATGCATGGATATTTCCAGTAACTCACTCTGTGTGTGTCAGAGATGTAGCTGTAGTTGAGTGGAGACAGCGGAGGCAGCTGAGCATGATTGGGTGAATGGTGGGGGAAGCCCATCATGTGACTGGGGGTCTTTATGAAGCCATGGCTGATGGAGACGGAGGAGTTGCTGGTCTTTGACGTGCTCTGAAGATAGCCTTCTTGTTCCACCTTACGTCTCATGGTGGAGTTCCAGTGGTTCTTTATAGCATTGTCCGTCCTGCGTGACAAGAAAAACATGCATTTTGAAAACAGTCACACCTACACAGCATAAACAATACAACATCAACGTTTGACTGGTAGCTTTATTTGTTTAAGCACACAGAGGCTAATACAGATTAAATTCTTTTCTGTACAGACCTCTGCACTCTCACTTATTTTCAGAAGTTGCTCAGTGTTGTTCCCTCCATTTCAATCTCAACCGCAACATTGCACAGCTAACCAACAGGGCTTCAGTGATTCATCTAGCTTCTCTTTTCTATCTCTCTCTCTCTCCTTTCTCCTTTTCTTCTCCACATTCTCCTTACCTGCCAGGGAGCAGCTTGGCGATTTCAGCCCAGCGGTTGCCCAGCTTCTCGTGTGCCTGGTAGATGATCCGGTCCTCCTCTTCGGTCCAAGATGTCTTTTTCACCTCTGGGTTCAGGTGGTTGTGCCAGCGCTCACGGCACTGCTTGCCAATGCGCCCCTTCAGGTGCTTCGCGATGACAGACCAGCGCTTGGCTCCGTACTTCTGGACCAGCTCAATCACCTGGGGTGGATGTGTGTTTGTGTGTGTAGAGGAGAAAAAAAGAGGAAAGGCAAGAGGGCAGAGGGAACATGGTCAAAAAGGAACAGAAGTGTATAGTAGTGAAGAGGCATTGGGAAAGAGGAAGGAAGGAGCAATAACAGGGAGGAGAGGGAGAAGTAGAGGAGCAAAGAGTAACAAAAAAGAAGAGAAATAGATGAAGAATAGATAGTGTATGACATGAAGAGAGACAATAGTAAAAGCTGTTAGCTTTCTAGAAAAATCTCAGAAACTCAGAAAGCCCTCTCTTAATTTCCCCTTACTCTCTTTTTGTCTTTCTTTATCTCTTTAAGGAGATTGGAAACACCTGCTGAAGTGCACTGAGGGAATTTCCAGAGGAACGTTAGCCACTCTGCTAATCATTATAGCGGCATCTGGGTGGAAATATAACTCCACTGAACATACTCAATAAATACTTTATGGGTTGTAAGAGACTTAATCTGCTATGTTTGTGTAACAGAAACTCTTTGGGAAACTAAAAGTGTGCAACAGTCACCAATGAGTTGCTTCAGAGGAATTGATTTAATCACACAGGAACATAGAGTAATGTGTTTTTACCCTGGATGACACTGATTGCCCATTTCCTCTGAGTATATAAATATATGACTTAAAAAATGCTTGTTAAGGTCTATGTAAGGTTGTTTTCTTACCCTCTGGTCCTCCTCTTTGGTCCATGGCCCTTTGATAAGTTCTGGGTTCAGCACCTTTTGCCACCTGTGCTGGCACTGCACATCTGTACGATTCTGGTAAAAGCAAAGCACGAGTTATCAATATTATGCTTGCTGTCCAAGATTCTGCACATATAACACACGTGTGTCTTGTGTATGCATTTTTGTATCCAAACTTACACTTAGTAAGCTTGCAATTAGTTTCCAATCTTCTGATCCATGAAGTTCAACAAGTTTCTTCAATTTCTCATCCTGGGAAAAGAATAAACATGCTGCAGTTTGTCACACATTCAATATACAGTTTCTTACTGGAGAAAAATAAGCATTATCTTGCTGTGCAGGTGCATTATAATTAATGTGGTTACATGATAAAGAAAAAAAAACTCCCAGGTTCTTAGGAAGTATTCTCTCCCAAGGCAATTCTCATGTCAGCTACAAGCTGGTTTTGAATTGCTTGGGCAGGTGTGTGAATGTGCGCACCTCTTCTCGCGTCCAGCGTGTTTTCCCAAGGTGGCGTTTCCCTGCCTTGGCTAGCGCTCCATCATAATCATGATCATACATTTCGGTCTCTTCCTCATCCTCCTCACTACTGTAAACACTGCAGGCAGAGGGAGACAGAGAAATAGAAAGTCAAGAAAGGTTGAGGTGGTGCACAACATAATAGTGCAAGATAATAGACAGGTAAATAATAGCAGTGTGCTACCTTTTCCATTTTCAAACTACTCCCTAATCATATGAGTGTATAAAGAACTCTACCCATTCTTTAACTCATCAGGTGTTGACACAGACAGAACCAGTCATTCTTGAAGGTTTGGGTGCAGGCATTTAGCCAAGACACCCACAAGGGGAGAAACAAGGAGACAGAGAGAGAGAGAAATAAAAAGAGAGAGAAGAAGAGAAGAAGCAGAGCAAGTGGGAGGGAGGGGGATGGATGAACAGGTTCCAATGTTTTTGGTTTCCACAGATACTGGGATTGGCACATGTGATCATAATTTCATGACTCTGGCGTGTTCAGACCTGCACTGGCATTGTACAGTACAACCATGCATGTGCACACAGAAATACACACACTTAGACACTGAGTGGCAAACCAATCAGAAAGTAGAGCACACACAACGTGGAGGACAGGTAGGGTACTTTGGTGTCAGGTGAACAGGAACCCCACTGAGGTGTGTGGGTCGATCAAGTTTATGTAGGCATATGTTCCTTATTTGCATCCATTTACCATATTTACAAAATCTACGCTTTAAGTACAAACACCGTAAATTAAAATGAATATTTGAGTATTTTGTGTGACAGATTTCCGTTTTTAAATGGCAAAAAAATTACACGATTTTGACAGCCACCAAAAATGATACCATATAAGACAGGGGGGGAAGAAAACTTCACACAGAATATGATGTGCAAAACCGAGTGAACACGCCATTCACAGCTAATGTTGAGAATGATGATTCAACTGTAAAGTGCACCATAAAATAATGCATTGCAACTTGCTCACCGGGTTTGGTGGATCGCGCTTTAATCTTTGCAAAAATTGAAGAATACACCAATAACCCGCAATGAAAAAACGGCATCATCACCAAGTTCACGAAATGCTCCGAGTATACTTTTCAGAGACATAAAGCTGGTAAGAAGCTGAATCTATATGCATTAACTGGAACGTCTTTAACAAGTCAAAGGCACCCAGAGGAGGCAGCGAAAGTGTAGTTTCCAAAATAACACAGTGGCCCCTGCTTTCAGAGATGCTGCGGCCACATTCAGGGTGTAAGCAGGTTAATAAAGCGGTTTTGTATGACCTTTATTCCAAATTCAGTTATAAAAGACCCAGTTTGCAAAGTAAACAAACGTGGAAGTGAGTTTGTTAAAAACCGACACATATAGTGCGCATGAGCAGAATAAAATGTTACTATAATAGATTTAAAACAAACTTGTTGCAATACATTTAATTCTCTGAAAACGTTTATAATAGTTACTGATAGATGGTGGCGCCCTTGAATGTATTCACTGTGGGGTTCTGTTAAAAAGGAATGTTCACACACCGTCTTTTTACGCACACCGTTCCTCACGCGTGTCCACTAACTAACTTAACGGTCATGAATATATAGCGTGCGTTTACGTGTGAGATAGAGATACATATAGAGGCATAGACACAGATGGAGACGTGGCAAGAGACAGAGACAGAGCTCGAGCCCCCTTTCGCTCTCTCTCTTTCACCGCTGACAGCAGCGCGAGGAGCGCACATGCCAGATGACCACCACCTGTCATGGGCGCGCGACTGAGACACCCACACCACTATACGGCCTCAACGGTCAGTGTAAAGACAGACAGAGGGCCACAATAAGACAAAATGTGGTACAAACATTGAAATGCTGAGTAGGAAAAAAAATATCGACACCCCATCTACAGTTTACGGTGTATCTAACAGAAATAGGAGGTATAAAAAGAGAGAAAAAACAACACTATCACCATCTACCACAGCAGAAGAAACAAGTGATAAAGTTGAGTCGAGCTGGTGTTTTAGACTCACCTGTTTCTCGGCCGCCGGGTCATGTTAATGTATGAAGAGCGGCTCCCGAGTTGCGCTGAGTGTGTACTTTCGCTTATGTGCGCTGGGTTTGTTCTCCCTACTAGAAGCAGGTTGACATTCATTTAAAACTACAGCAGCCCCGCCGCGGCTCCTCCCTCCGCTGAAGCGCATCTATCCCGGTCAATTTGGCGCTTCTGATCCGAACGCGTGCGCCACACTGCGCATGTCCAAGCGCGCATACTTCAATACAGTGGGATAATTTAACACTCCAATCGAAACAGGTACACAAGTCGAAGTGTCGATAAAAATCGCGGTTTCGTATTTAAAGCATTTCTATAACAATTTTTCTGTTCTTACTCTAATGCTTTAAATAATACTTTCCTGCTTTGCTTGACAAGAGAGGCCTATTTGTCAAAATGTTCTATTTTAAACCAAATGAAATATGTCAGAATAAAACGGTGACCAGACAATATTAGGTTATAAATTAGTGTTATAGTCCAATCACTCTACTTTTTTCATTGGTAACATTTAGGAATTTACGTAATTCTTACAAACATCCCAAAACACATTAAATGTACTTGGTACCTCAATGTAAATTCAAGGGTCAACATTTGTGAGCTTAATTTCAGAGTGTTACACAAACAGAGGTGGCCATCTATCTATGAACATCTACATATAACTTATATTCTAATATAAGATATGTCTATTTGTTGGTTTTCTAGTGTTATTTCTCACACAATCATCAGATATACCCGTACTTTTGAGCCCCTTGAGAGCTACTCTGTATCATAATATTGGAACCTCCAACTTTGGTGAGTATAATTTTCGAGGCGTCTCTGAATGCAACAGTAACATTGTACTGAAGACTTGTCAAAGGCGCGTTTTGCCTGGTCGTCCGCGCTAAACCCTTTTGTCAACAATTTTCACGAGTTACTTCTCTCTCGTGAAAAGGAGAAGGAAACCAATGTATCTGGACGAAATAAACAATTTGCGGAATGGGTGTTTGGCATGGGAGGATGCAGCTGCGTGCTTTCTGTGCGATCGGGGTTTACACATGTATGTTAATATGTACAACAAACCTGTCTTATCGCACACTGATAAAACAAGCTGTTGTGAACGTGCGGACGAAGAAAGCTAAAGAAACATCTTGATGCTCCAACACGGAAAAAGCAGAATAAAAAACTAAGTATTTTAAACAATTTACAGTTTGTATATCACCTTGAATTATTTCAAACTAATCTACATTTCCGCTTTTTGGACATGTTTTAAGTAGCACTTTGCAAAAGATCAATAATAACCTCTTTGTTATATTGTTCATATATGCCCTTGTGAACTGCGTGGGTATAGTTAATGTATTATAATCATGATTGTGTTTTGGTTCCAGGGGTCTCCATCCAGGACAGTCTCCACTCAGCCATTCAATACAAGGAGGAGGGGTGCTACTTTATTTGTATAAACGTGTCTTCTCATTGTATTAGTTCCTCCATACGCGACCGTATTGTCCTGGTCACTTGTAATTATCATCACCCCAGGTCAATCTTTTGTCCTAAGGCAGTCAACACTGTGGCCTGATAAAGGCCTACAGACATGGTCATGGTCTGCAAATTTCACTATTTGAGGCAACAGTGGAGGAACTTACACAGAACAATATAGATTTAATGACATGAAATTCATTCTAAAAGCATTGTGCATTCTTATCGAAAGAAATTCGTAAGAATGAAATGTAGTTCAGAGATGGTTCTAACTGTAATTACCTTAAGGCTACTTCAAACATCTCATCTAAAATATACTCTATCATATAGGTTAGATTGCCTAGAGCTTTCTAATCCCATTGAAGTTTACACACCTGTGTGTACACAAGCATTGTTCCAGTGTTCTCATCATCTCTTTTGCTTAAGGACATGAATGTCTAGTCTTTTACATTTAACCTTAGATTATATAGTAATGAAAAGAAGATAATACAACTTTATTGGCCAAGTAAGTGGATCCTTGCCTCCAGCAAACCACAAAGAAACATTAAAAAAAACCATGCCATTTATCATCTGCAATAAATGTAGTAGCAAGTAACAAAGAAGAGACACTTAGTAGCTTACTCTAAACACCATCATATGTAGGTTAAACATACAAATGGGATTGGAACAATTGGAACAGATATTATCATCATAACCACAAATGACAAAAATAAATGAATGAGGTCACACAAGTTGTATATAAAGTCAATATTTACATGAATGTCTGTTTTCACTCAGATTCTTGAGATTTGTGTGTTTATGGATGCAGTGTGTTCTGCATAAGCTATACATGTGTGCCCTGTTCCCTCGAGGGTCATATTAAAAACTGCATCTTGTTATCTGAAACCAAATTGAAGGAAGACAGCCAAGGTATGCAAATTCCCCTATAGTAGGTAGAGCAGGAAGCCTGACATCCATTGACTCTTAGCTGAGTACATTTGCATGGGCACGATTGGACAGGTTAAGGGGAGGCATTGAAATGGCTGCCCCTTTGCAAAGCATTGTGTGCACAGGTTGGTTCATTTGAATGATTTTTAATGATTGCCCTAGGCTTGAGATATCATCCCACCAGGCTTTCAAATCCAGTGTTTGGGAGGCCAGACATGTGTATTGTTAAATGTCAGAGTGAGTGTGTATATGGAACAACCTACATAAGGGTAAAGTTGATCTTAAGTCAAACAGCAAGCTGCTTATGTGGGATTTTAAAAGCATCACATTTATGAAACAAACACAATAACACTTTGAAATTTAAAGTTCCAGAAAAAAGTTGTATGAGAAGTGTCGCTTTCAGCTGCACAACTTACTCTCTTCTTCCGTGAATATTAAGATCTCAAGTTGTGTTTTTGTATTGACTTTAGCTCTTTAGACCACCTGTGGAAGACTGCCAAGGGTGTAGGTTTTGCATTTTCCCCGGAGGTAAGTTCCTGTGAAAGACTTCCCATCATGCTTGGGACCTTTGTCAAATTATGTAAAGCATTACCTCATTCCCAGTGCCAACTTTTGGGATGGACTTTATCCCTAACCCACATGTACATATGCTTTGTATTCTACAATTGTACCAGGATTAATACGTTTTCAGATTTACATGCTGTTTACAGTATAATCCCTGCTTTCACTTGATTCCACTGATACATTATTCATTTGCTCACAATTATTTTGTGAAACTCTTGAAATCAAACACGACTGCACAGTGTTAAATAATACACATTTACACAGTTAAAAAGCTAATGATGAAATGATAATGATAATGAAAATATGATTACTAATTTAAAAATTCTATTCTGCATTGTTTAAACAAAGCAACCATTGACTGATCCGCTCATCATGGCGCCAATCTGTCTATCCATCTGTTTAATCCATTTTAATATCCCACCATTTATAATCTCATAAACCTTTTTTTTGCCTGTCACTGATTGATGGATCAGTTTCTTTTCTAAACTCTGTGGCTACACTGGTAGGACATATTTAGCCAGACTGTGCCTGAAAGAGTTTCAAAGGAAATGAACATATGTAGAAGTGTGAAAAATCACACCTCAGCCCTGTTACAAAACTAAATAATCTATGATTCATCTCTATGATACAAATGAAGCTAGAGGAAAACTACAGAAACATAGAAGTGCAAAAGTAACATTCAGTACTTTCCATCACACTACGCTAAAAAAAAATTGGAATTGTGTTCAATATTTATTGTTTCTGTAGTTTGTTAAACATGAGTAACGCAGAAAAAAATGTAAAAACTGCCTGACTGCTTCACACCTTTACTCTCACATGGCAGTTCTGTCATCTATGATTCATCTCTATGATGCAAAGGAAGCCAGAGGAAAACATAAAAGTGCAAAAGTAACATTCAGTACTTTCCATCACACTATGCTAAAAAAAACTTTGGATTGTGTTGTACAATATTTATTGTTTCTGTAGTTTGTTAAACATGAGTAATGCAGAAAAAAATGTAAAAACTGCCTGACTGCTTCACACCTTTACTCTCACATGGCAGTATGTTCTATTTCTTTACATGTCAGGTGCTGTATGCTGCCTTTGGTTTTATAATGTCCTAGAAACATTCACATGATGCAAAGGAAGAGTTCCCTCTCCATCACCTGTGTGACCTTGTAAAGTGTTCAGTTTTCTTTGTGTTTATTTGTATATATGTTTCATGTGTGCATATGCAGTTGTTTATTTTGATATGTAGATGTGCAGTGCAGTAAAGACTTCAAAATGCAGGAAATGGAATTTTAGAGGGGAAACCTCCACCCACTTAAATTCACATACACACTCTAGAGAAACACTCTCTTAACCTTTATGAACAGTAAATAGTAAACTCAAAACGCTTTCCTTCCTGAGAGGAATGATCCTCTTGTTTGGAAAACCTCTGTCAATCAAGGCTTTTATTCATGAACCTTCCAGTTGCAATATGAGCTATTACATGCGAAAAGGTCTTTACAATTACCTAAGCAGACGTCTGTCTTTATTCTGCTCTATTTTTAGGTTGGGGAGACACGCCAAACCTCATATTTCATTTCACTGTGCAGATGTGCAAGAGTATACTTCACCTGCCTCATTGGTAGTATCAGATTATTGTCTGACATCTACTTTTCTTCCATAGGCACAGAGGCTACTGGAGATGAGATCAGGTCAGAACAATGTCTCAGAAACCACATACACCTGCACACATGGATATATGGTACCCCGTCTTTAGGTATGCAAAGACCCCATCACAAATAAATATGTGCATGCACAAACAACTCACATTTTCTTTCCCTTTTGTGGTTGTATAACTTTCTTGAACAAAGATAGGAAAAAGTGATGTCACTGACTGGGTGGTGTATTTGTGTGAGGTGTAGAATGTTGTGGGCCAAGATGGGTTGGTCTCTAACCATGGGGCATAACCTTTGACAAGAATAGTTTTTAGACATTCACACTCCAAAACCGTATGTGACACTCAAAGTAGTAAGTGCAGGCAGACGCTTTTATGTTGTTAAAATGCACTACTCATGACCTCTTAGACTGAACATTTCTAAAGATATTGCAACAAAGATGGAAACAAACTTCTAACCATTTATGATTGTGACATTGTAGATCTACTTCCTCTTCAAATTAATATATCAGCAATATTATGAATTTTAAACTTTTAAGTGGTTCCTTGGTCATTTTTCGGAGCAAGTGTTTGCAGGACATAAGCATATACACTCAATATAGTCACTACTCTTAATATATGATGCACATGTCTTAAACGGTGGTGGTATGTAACTGCACATTTAGTTAACTGCATATTTACTTAAGCAAAAGTAGAAAATTGTGGTAGAAAGCACTTAATTTCTGTAACTTTCTCACCTTTTTTTGACTACACAGAACTGCTCTTTATGAATGCACCTCAACAGCATGTAGAGACATTGGATTCAGTTTACCAGTGCACTTTATGTTTTATTACTGGCTGTGGAAATCATGCTCACTACTGTGCTGTGTATGTTGTTGCGACTGTAAGTCCACAGACCCTCTCATTGGTTTGCATTTATTAATAAATCTCTCCTGTGTAAATACATATAAAACCCAAAAGCAATACGTTCTGCACTCTCAGAACATCCAACAAATGCTGGTTCCCAGAGTCAGAATAGAGTTTACAAAAATAGCTTTTGGATATGCTGCCTCTTCTTCATTGCATGATTTACAAAAGGACCTGAAATAGTCAGAAAATAACACCCTTTGTCAATGCTGTTACTTCTAAAGTTTTACTGAAATCATACTTGAACTCTGTCCTTAGGCTATTTACCTTACGTTTTTATTGTATATAACCAGATATTATATTTTATTCTATTGTAATGTAAGAAAGTAGATTATTTGTTGTGTCTTGATCTGTTATAACTATGTCTATGCTGCACTTGCAGGGATTCCACCTGATTAATGTACATATGCATATAATTTTATTGTACTCCACCACATTCCATTGATAATTATTTTACTTTTTTTTATTCTGCTACATTTACCTGACAGGTTTAGTTGCTTTTCAGATTGCAATTTATCCCAGTTTTTCTCTCCAGTAAAAGACCAGAAAGCAGATGAAGTAGTTAATATTCTTAACTATGTATAGCACTAAAATAGAACGCACACATTATGGATACAGTAACATGAATCCAAAAACATTATAGACTACTATTCAAGCACCAAAATCATTTACTGCACAAGTACTTTCATTGTTCATCCTCTAAGTACATTTGGCTGATAATACGTATAATACAGAGCTTTATTTGTAATGGCCTTTTTTTAATTACACATAGATAGATAGATAGATAGATAGATAGATAGATAGATAGATAGATAGATAGATAGATAGATAGATAGA
>JAPTGW010000017.1:16503251-16519028 GCA_029814545.1 Apogonichthyoides opercularis
AGCAGCTGTGAACACGTTTTTAATAATCTTAGCTTCTTCTTAATAATAATAATAATAATAATAATAATAATAATAATAATAATAATAATAATAATAATAAAAAAAGCAAGGTCACAGAAGCAACATTCATTTAATACTTAATGCTATAACGGGAACTACTTCACAAATACCCAGTTAACAGTTTATAATGTAGAATTATTCAGATTATTCCACAGATTCTTGTCCTAGGGGCCTGGTAACTAGACCAATACAGGTTGTTAGCTTGAACGCTGGAATCAACAGGGAACTGAAAAGTGGCTTTACCAAGTAGGAGGAACTTCCTGCTGTCCCCATAAAGCTGTCTCAGGTTAATGCAGAACTCATGAATAGAGGCACCATTACGGTATTCACGGAGCAGAGTAGCAAACTGTTGGATCTCCTGGGATGACAACTTAGTTCGCAGCTAGGGGGTAACAAAGATAGAGCAGAACTTTCACTAATCGTACTGAACACAAACAGTTTCAAGAACAGAAATGGTTAATCTTCATACTGTGGTCATGTAGTCTTGCAGCAGCTCAGCTGCAGTGGTACTGAGTTCTCCTTCACTGGCGGTTTTGGTCTGAGGGGATGTTGGTGTGGAAGCTGGAGGTGAATTTCCTTCAGCTTCCATGGAATCCTGGAAAGGACTACAGAAGAACATGCACTGTGAGTGGCTGCAAACCAGAACGTTTTAAGATGTGTCAAGTCTGACAGTGACAAAGATGGCATTATTTGAATGTGTGCTTACAATGTGCTGGTGTCTGCTTCAAAGGCCTCCTTAACATCCACTTTGCTTGCCGAATCATCTGTAAAATCAAGGAAGTGAAAATAGGTTTTCCGGTGTTAAGTTCTAAATCAGAATCTGGTTAGCTTTGGCCACCTGTTCTGTTTCTTACCACTACATAGAGAAAGGTGTCTGGTCGGTGTGGTTGCTCCATCAAAAATTGCTCTGTCTAAGAAGTCGATGGTAGATTCTGTGTAAACAATCTGAAAGACTTGGCTGAGCAAAAGACACAGCTCCTCTGCTGCTGCCTGAAAGACAAATACAGGATTTAACGAGGCTTACACTGTCAGGGCCGACCGCCAGGGTATATCCCTAAAATTCCCCCAATCCTCTGCTATATATAAATCTATCCATGATAATTGTTAGACAATCCATATGAACTCAATTTGAGCTACATTGACCTGATAGTGGCCGAATAATGGTCAGAGAAGCAATTTTTTCCACAAAACTCCACCTAGTGAATGAAAACGACACCATATGAATTCTGGATAGTAGCGAGAAAATGGACATTTGTACGACGATCAATATGAACCAAATTTTATGTCAATTGGCCTATTAATGCTTGATTTAATTCCAAAAAACTGATTTTCAACTAAAGTGCCCCCATTTGGATGACTTATAATACTCATAGAGAAGCTTAAATCGATATGGTTCTTCCACTAGAGGTCCGCTATGTCGGTTATCAAAGGAGAAGAAATCCAACCAAATCTGTCCAAGTTATCATGTTCACACGAAGGATATCCGGTGGCGGATCCAGCGTTCGGGGTGAAATCAGATTTAATTAACAACTGTCTTCATTTTGAATTCATAACAGTAAACCACCCCCACCAAGTCTCCACTTACATATCACTTGACACAGTTTATAACAGCAGTTCCAAAAAGTAACAATTTGCATTTTAAAAATAATCTCTGTAAAACTCCCACTTCCATCTATTTTCTTGACACCCTCTGAGGCAAAAATTACCTTATTATCAACTGCCAAGACAAGCAGACAGCAGACTTCTACAAGCACTGCTCCACTCTCCGACAAAGAACTCAGGGTCTGGGACTTATTGAGATCTGGACATGAACTGGGACAGGGAGAGCCCCCCGACTCCTGGGCTGAAAGAGAAGGAATACACACAAGGTCAGAAACAAGTACTAATATGTCTATAGGTTCCTACACCAGAAACCAAGTGTTTTTACCTGTTTTAAGCACCACAAGGTGCAAGGAGTCATCTCTGATGTAGGATACAGCAGCAATATCATGGATGGGTACTCTTAGGATGATGTCCTCTCCATCCCGCCACACAAGCTTTATGTTGTATGCAGACAAGCTTACCACTGCATCCTGCTCTGATGTCAGCTGGCCTGCCAACTGATGTGACTTCTGATAAATACAGAGAATATGTATTAACACATTTAGAGACCATACAGTTAATTTGTTTTTGTTTTTTTAATTTTAACTATTCTGTTTTGATAATCAGAGACAGCTGAATCACACAGTCACATGTTTACCCTTGCATTATCAATGAGCTGTAGGACTTCTGTGCGACTTGATGGGTTCAAGTATCCTGGTACTGACGTCAGCTGCCCCAGGTACTGAACAGAAAAGGAAAAACACATCCAAGGCATGTGAATTATTGACCATCATAAAAAAAACAATTGCTGACTGTTAAATTATTATTTTAAGCTAATTCTAAAGGACTGAAAAACAGCGCATTAGCAGGGGCTGTGTATCTGCTTGAGAACTCACTTTGACTTCCTTCTCGATATAGTCGTTAAGCAGGATGTCAGGGTCGATGCGGTGGTCAGGCTGAGAGAGTGAGAAGGTGTGGAGGGCCCTGCGCTCTGTGGCCTTCTCCTGAGCCTTTTTATCCCGCCCCTTCTCTCCTTTCAGGAAGACACGCTTGAACGGAGACACGATACCAGGCTAGTGAAGAAACACAAAGAGGGGAGCGGGGGGATCATTATCTCTATAGAACCACTGTGAAGAAAAAAAAAAAAAGAACCACTGTGTGCTTATGCGGGCAAGCCATGCTCTATAAGACGGCAAGAAATGAGTCAGTTTAGTTACATAGACTGTCTCTCAAAACTATTTTGATGATTTGGTGACATGCAAGTCTTCTGCTGACCTTTTTACTCAGAGTCTGTGATAGTAGTTTTAACTGCTACAAAGCATGTTACAGCAGATGGACTCAAGACAAGAGTACAAATGTATGGTACCCTTTCTTACACAATGTGTGTTGCTCAAATGTCAACAACATGTGGTAAAGGAAGCAGCATTTTGCAATAACAGGGCTTGTTAATAAAATCACTATAAAACCTTGAAGGTTGCTCCTAAACATCTCAATTGTAGACACAAAAAAACAATTGTGTTGTGTGAAAAGAGAGCAGCATACTTTGCCATCTTTTCTGTCTCAATAATCTTGATGAATATTTTTATATTATTCGTCATTTGGCTTGCATATCACTAGTGGTTAAAATCATATAAAAACTAAACTCCTAAAACAACCACCACAATGTTTACACTGCAGTAATATTCAATATTTCAAAACATATACTCCTGTTATTGCATTAAGTACATCCACAATAAAAAAAACATTTCTAATTATACTGTAAAAGGCCTACCTCGTTCTCCATGAACATACACGTAAGAATTATGTTGTGAACAACAAGCCCACAGCTTGGCGACAAATGCAGCTTCACTCACACTAGTGTCTTAACTATTCACCTGTTGCCTCCACTCGCACACAGCGACAGCTGCCAAATGGTCAGACACACAGAATCAAATGCAGCCTTAAGTGTGCATGTGGGTGTGAAAGCCCACAAAGGAAGGGAAGTGGCTCTGTCTATACACTCAAGCACACGTACAGGAAAGGCACCAGCCACAGCTTCCTGTGATGACACTTGCAATCTAGCTTTTAATACTGCAACTTTTAAAACACAGAAGCAGTCAAAGGCATTTTGTTTCAATCAAATATTTATCAAAATATTTTTTAAGAAGGCCAGAGCACAGTGCCAATTACTTTTACTTCAGAACTTAATAATTAAATTCTGTGAAGAGATGACTTTCTTCCTTTCTTTCAGTTTCAGCTCTGCACGTGAAGATCCATACAAACCACTTGTAATCTGGATCATTATGTGTTGTGCCAACACACTGTATATGTTATTTTCTTCTCCTGAAGATTCAGTATGGTAGGCAATCTAACCTTGGCTCTAGAGAACTTCATTTAATTCACATCTTGCATATTACATGGTTTGTGTGTGTTATGCTGACATCTGATCACGTATTTCAGACCGTCTAGGAGAGCACAACCTATGAATGGTGCATTATTTAACAGTAAGCAGGTGCAGAAGACAGATCCATTAACATTTTATGGTTATTATTGAAATGTAAGACAAGACCCTCTGTTGCTGACCCCGTGAAAAGACCATGAGATAAGCATGTTTTTTCCTGACCCTGAAACATCATAATAAAAAAGTGATAATGGGGTCTCTATGTGCTTGTTTGGTAAAACCAGGATATCAAGCAAAGGTGAACATTGCTACATTGAAGAACCACAGAAGGGAATCTTACAGAAGCACCTTGAAACAATTCAGATTTTTTTCAAAGTTATTTTAACATAATGTTGTATAACATTTCCTAACCTTTCAAGCGTAAGCACTTTCATTTCCTAATTTGTTCTACCATGACTAAGGACATACATCTTCCAGTCACCTGAAAAAAACTGTTGTACTTTTTTTCCCCTCATGTTTGCCAATGATAAGCAAATAAAATCCAACTGTAATTCTCATCAACTATCTGCAAGAATCTGTGTAATACACACAGTGCAGTTAATCCTGAAGTACATTAATGGTGAATGCTATTCTACATCACCACCAAGTGGTACAAACAGGAACTGTTTGTACTGAGATTGCTCTAAATTATGAGCGTAAATCATCAAGACAAACTTAATTTAGCCTTCACCAGCACAGAATTGTTTTATTGGAAAGTGATTAAATAAAGGTTTTACATCTCTGGCCACAACCTAGCAAAACTATAAAAGTAACAAGACGCTGTGAGTGGAAATACTTGTGTTATTGAAGGAATACATTCAGATACACGACTGGTAAGGACATTCCCAAGGTATAACGGACTTTCTAAGTACTTGGTAATCATGTCCAGAATTGTTGAAATTTTCAAGTAGCATTACATCTACTGTCAAAGTGACGCAATGTCATTTCTCAGCACGATTATATTAGAGATATTAATATCAGACACTTGGCTACTCATTATCAAACTCAGTGTGGGTGCTTCAGGTGATTTGATAGATACTGTCTCATAATTCCACGAAGATGTATAGGACACAATACTAAGATAAACATAGCTAAGTATCATTAGAAACACCGTGTGCTCACAGCTGAAGAACTAAGGACTCCAACTGACACAGACAGTTGATACGGATCACATGTGTTTAACGATTAACATTTAGCAATTACATATGTAGGAAGCATCATCGGACGAACAACATATATCTTCTGTAAATGGGGGTTAACATCATTTTCACACGTAAAATCGGATAACGAACAACACGTAGCACAATTGTTATAGCAACTGTCAAAAAGAAAATGATGCAGACTTAGTATTTATGCTACTACATAAATAACAACATTACGGGATAAGAGGCATCAACATCTTTGACGCTCTGTGTCGCCGTGTTAATATCATTCTGATTCGTCACTTAAATATACCTTTAAAAATTAGCATCTGGTCCATCATCTACATATTCTTCCCATTTCAAGAACTGAGGGGGTAAAACAGGAGGGCTTGAAAACTATGTGCTGTCAGGTTAACATGTTCTCAACCACTCAATGTATAGTTAAACAAACTTAGCCTGCTAACACATAGGCTAGGCTAGCAAACGCTGCCTAGCTAGCATGCTAACAAGTAAACTTTGTCAACTATGGCAGTTACCTTTTTCACTTTTTTCACATCATCGTCCATCTCTATGTAAGGGTCCTCTTCTTCATATTCAATTCAGCTTGGAGATCTTGATGAGACAAGACATAACTCCCGAAGCTTTTAACCAACATTCATCTGTCAGTAGTTGCTAGCCTAGCTTAGCCTAGCGTAGCTTCAGTAAAGTGAAATCAGAATTTCAAGCTGCGGGCTTAAATGCTCGTTTTTGGCAATTCCTGAAATGTTGACGGAACCATCGGCGCGCCACCAACGTAAAAACAGTGCGCCTTGGGGATGTTAAAATAGAAAAACGAGTAATGTGTAAAGAAGACAAACTCGTTCCAAACAGTCAAAACTTTTCAATCGTGCCGCCATTTTGGGCGTTGAACTGTGGCCCAGCATGCTTTGCTTTGTACACAACAAAACACAGGCTCCGGATCGTGCGCTGCTGAGTAATACAATAAAAACAATATTCATTCCAGGTTTGAAAAGTTTGTCAGAAAGAACTATCCACTAAAGAGGCACTATTTTTGATGTATTTACAGCAAGTGTTTAAGCTGTTATGAGGAAATAATCACTTCTGGTCTGAGATAGACAACATACTTATGCTACAAAATAACGTCATTCTGACTTATTTTTAGCACAATTTTATCACGTCCTGAAAATGGTATATCAACCTTTTTTGTTCATAGGCCACAGCAAATGTGTGTTATTTGCGAACAATTATTTCAATTAGTTTTAGTTATTTTGATAATTAAAATGGAGAAAGATTGGCTGCTCTAAAAAAATCTCAAGTCAATCTTAAGTCCCTCATTTTCAATTAGTTTTCATGCAGTTGTATCTTATAACTGATAAGTTATCTAAAGAAAAAAACCCTCTATCCGAGTTTGTACTATCTAGACAGAGAGGTGAACATGCTCTAATGTACACCATACTACAATTCTGTTTATATTATAAGCTGCTCATACATAGGAAAAACTCTTTAATTGATTTTTATCCTTTGGGAAAGTGTCCAACACTCATGAATCTGACTACATGAGAGAAGAGTTTGTCTATCAAAGTTATGTTTTCATACACTGTGTTTTTTGTATTTGACCAGGTGAGGGAGACAAGAGTGTAAAATGAAGAGGCAAATGAGATGAGTGAAGACGGAAACATTCACAAGAGGTAAAAAAAAAAGTAAATATAAAGCCAATTGTGAGGTTGGCTACAGACACAAACTAAACTAACTATTTACTATCTTATATTCATGTAAATTCCAAGACAAGATAAATCTACATATATATATATATATATATATAGCCTGGGCAGAGGTTTCTTCAGCTTCAGCAAAAAAAAGCCAGTTTGTTTTATAAGCCTGTATGAATGAGCTAAAACACTACTGAAGCACTGTATTCATATAAATGTAATAATGTCTCCACCTATTCTACACTATCTACATGAGTCACAAGTTTTGTATCATTCATGACATCTTCACCGTTGCGTGATATGAAGACATTGTTTGTTAGATGAAATGCATGTAAATAGAATACTGATATATTGCACTTTCAAATACTATATTTATTTTTCTCTTCTGGGATGAACAGTCTGATATATGAATCTACAGTAAGGCTTAACATTACATTTTCAGCATAATATTTCTCTTTTCATCTAAAAACCAAAACATACAAAAAGAACTTTAGCACCATATGTTATTAATAATATTCATATTGTTCCCAAAAATAGGGTGTAGGTACAATACTGGACATCAGTTTTTCTTTTTTTTTTTCTTTTTTAAAAGAACGGGGATTCCATTAAACAATTTTCTTACATTTTATATTAAACAACAACAAAGGAATCATTCCTTATGTTTTCAGTCACCACATAAGTTGTATGAATACACTTTCGTAAAGATGCTACAGATTGTAGCAAATTTGATCACTGACATTGTGCCAACTTTTGGAATACCCCGGAAAAATCATATAGCCTAGGGAGTATCCTGATAGATTTGTGAAATACACCAACAAACTAACACAATCTAGAAATTGATTGAATATAAACAAAGCAATATTTCCCAACACCTTTGTTAACAATTTTCAAAAATCAGCAGCAATTTATATGACAACCATAGTCACTTCATTGGAATATCAAATCCATTTTTAAACAAAATATTACAGCCAATTCTACAATAACAACAAAAAATACACACAGATTAAGACATATAAATGACAGGAATTTACAACACAGCAATCACGTTCTATATATTTTTTTCCCCAAAAATTCCATTAGCAGAAGTACATTTGTGCTCCTGTGTCTGTCAAAAAGATGCATTTTGTCATCTGCCAGTTTCATCTTCTCAAAAAACAGAAAAGAAAAATCCTAGTGCAGATTGAACCATTGTAAAAAATAAAAAATACCGTATGCTAAAACTGAGAGAATTAACATTTACTGAACAAGAGAGTAACTGCTGTTTTTTGTGCAGATCGGAAACTTAAAATGGCACCATTGAGAGTTGAGTTTTGCTGTAAACTGTGTGGATCTGAGGTGCTAGCTTTCCACCATTTTAAGTCTACAAGAGTCTGGGTTGCAGACTCTCGCAGTTAACTTGAAGGCCATGCTCTTAAAAAGCCATAAAGTGGACTCTGCAGTCCACGTTGGTAGCACCTTTAAAATGTAGTTATTCAGCACCAGGTTTTTAATACAAATCAAAAAGAAGAAACAAAAAACAAAACAAAAACAAAAAAAAACAAAGAAAATGCACCATTTTTCATCTGAGTACTGCTCCAATGGTCAAACAGATGGCTATGACACAAAGGTACAGACTTAAACCAAGTCAGACACTACAGTGGCCTGCTGCTACACATTAATGTAGAAATCAGAGGGGTCATTGTGCAGTCGAGAGCACTTACATGCTAAATGTTAAGGGTCACCTCACACTGAGTTCTAAAGGCATGCTGGGAGATGGTTGGAGAACCATAAAATGAAATTATTTAAACATAAATATGTGATCGGGCCTGTTTCACATACATCATTCCATTGTCAGAAAATGCAATGTAAGTGATTTTTGCGCATTTTGTCATCATTAACCTCCTCTTCCATGTTTATTCCAACTGCAGGCATTATTGTTTTGGCTAGAGAATGTATTGTTCACACAAGACAAACGACACAGAAAGTTTACATCTTGGCACTACAAATCATTCATCATTGCAAGACAGAAGAAGATGTAAAGGCATAGACAAAAGTACAAAACAATCATTGACCAAATCACTCCTTTTTGTGGCTGGCATCTGTTAATACTATCCATCAGACAATCTAAAAGTAACTGTTTTAAGCTAAATTCCTAATTGTTACTGCTGAATTATTTGGGGCTGATTCAGCATGCGCAAATGTAATAATTTGAGGAACCCTACGTTCAAGTACAGATGATGTTCAGTATTGCCTTACTATTTCTTATATGTCTTTGAAAGAACCAGTAAGTGGATTTAACACAGTATCCATCCCTTGGCTCATACTGTGATGGTAAGTTGTAACACTGTAAGTAGGAAACAGTGCAGTCCTGTAGATGACAATTTTGATTCAAATGTAAGATTAAATAACATTGTCAACTGAGGTGTTGGATGATAAAATTGAGAACTTGGCTTGACCTGGTTTTGGGGAGATAGACCGGGGAAATACTGTTTGGTGCTGTCATCTTGGTGAGTGTGCTGGCACATGAAACAAGTAAATAAAGACATTGGCATTGTTGTTTGCGGACCTGGCTGCCATGGCTGGATTGAAGCACCCAAAGTAACAAGGCACAACAAGGACTGAGAGGAACAAGCTTGCTGTTCAAACGCTCTTGCTGTGTGTTGTGGCTGTCAAGGGATGCAGAAGTGGGCAAGTAGCCTGACAGAAACAATTCTCTGTAGGGGATTTTTTTGTGACTTGTTTATGGTATATCATGTGACAACCTGAATACTACACTGCAAGTATAGAAACAGCTTCCAGTTACACTCTTGTAGTTTAGCTCTTGAAACCCGTGTATAATTAAAAGAAACTAACAAACATATAGAAAATTAAAACTAAAAATATACTGCATGTCTCGTAAAAATCCAGACTTGTACATAGACTCTCTGTAGACTTAATTAAAAACAATCAATTGAATTAACTGTCATTACTATTATTCTAATGACATTGTTACACAAGCATAAATAATCTGCATTATACAACATTAAGCACCACTTGATGTGCAGCCCAGTTGTACATAATATTGTTTTTGATGCTATATAATTCTGTTTCACACACATATACAAAAAAATGAGTGAATCACAGTGTATTTGCACCTGATTTAGACATGCGTCCGTGTCTGGAAAAGGTCAGCAGTGTTTAGAAAGAATGCACCGTATGCCAGGCAGCCAACTACCACAAAAAACTGCCCCCTACGACCAATAATTTATATATGAAAGAATGAATAATTATCCCTAAGAAAACTAAATGTGCAAAGTATAATTTAGTGGTACAATCCCAGCCAAGGAGTGGTCTGGGATTCATGTTAAGGAAAAAATGGAGACCCTTGAGGACATGCCTGGGAATGAGAACTGCATTGAGACACCCCTGAGTCAGCTGGTTCAGTGGTCTTATTTGTTGGTCCTGAGGAACCCCTGTATTGGCTGTTTTGCTTTTTTTTCTTATTTTCAAGTTCAACAATACTTATATTTATTGTTTCATTAAGTGACTAACTATTAGCATGGCTGTTCATTCACTACAGCAGAGAGGGATAACTCTGGCTACTATGGTAAACAATATATAAGTAGATCATTTGCATACATATGTATATCTATGGTATGTTGAATGTTTGTTCCACCCTAGCTGACCCAACAGTTCTCAATTACTCAGGGCTGAACATCATTTTTAAGCTGAAGGGTGGCAGACCCTGGATGTTGAAGCTCTTGATTATGGCAGTGTACCTCATTGCATGTTCTCATGTCAGGATCTCCAGTTGTTCAGCCTCAACCTCATTTGTTCAGTTACCACAGAATGTGGAAGTGTATCATGGGGAAATACCAAGGCCCAACACCACAGAGATGGTAAGAGGGCGGAGCAGCAACCAAGGATGGAGTTGAACAATCAGCAAGAGAACAGAACTGTGGGAAAGGGCTGAGGAAATGCATGGGCAAACATAGATTTGAACCAAAATTGACAAACACATCCACCAACATGCAAGCATACTCAGACCCCTAACAATACACTATATACTGTTGGCTGTACAGTACGTTTGTGTATGTTCATCTCCCCTACACAAGCACACAAGGATCAAACTTAAATCAAGTCAGGCCCTTTAGCACGATCTGTCCTCCTGTTCTTTTCCAACCCTGGCAAAACCCCCTCTTGCCTTTAGCCTGGACTTACATGACATCTGCCTTTTACAGTACGATGTTAACAGGCACTCGTGGCCAGAGCTCAGCAGAGAGCCAGTAAGCCAGGAAAAAGGTATCTCTGTTTTGTGTAAGGCTCTTGGGCATCCCATGTTGGGTGCATTTCTACTACTGCCTCAGACTAAGTCATGCCAAACACTACAATGTAAAAAACCCACATTATATATTCAGATGAATCATTGCGTAAATAGATAAAATTGGAGTATGAAATGCATTCATATTTCTGATGAGTTGTTCAGTAGCCCTCTCAAATTTTTTGTCAAGCTCCTTTGACACAGAAGGCATTTTTTTTCTTTTTTTTGTGTCATAACTGAATACAGTGGTCATTCTATGGTTTCTGTAGTGGAGAGCTCCTGCATGTTCAGCTGGGAGATTTAGATCAGTGTGTAATTGCAGCACAACAGGCCTACAGTAGATGGCACACATTTTGCACTGACTCAGTCTACTACTTCAAAGGGGCAGAAAAATTGGAAAAACAGTACAGTGAGATGTGATTTGGCTTTGTTTCAACTGCGCTAGCAGGTGCCAGAACAGTTTCCCCATACACCCCTATAATGGCATAACCTCTGAGGGCACGCTAATGCTGCAGAGTATACCTTTCACTGTAACAGGTTTAGAGTTTATGTAAAAAAAGTTTGCGTTGTGGCAAAATATAGTTATGTCATCGACTATAAATGTGGACACAAATACGCACTGAAGTATAATAGCATAGAAATATCCTTTCAGATTTGTCTTATTTTTTTCAAGAACTTATTACAGGTCTTTGCACCCAATAAGCATATATTTATCAACCTAAACATTTTATAAGAAAACAAAATAGGGAGGGGGGAGAAGGGAGTACCTTCTAGGATTCAGAAGGGAATGGTGGAGGATTCCTTTGAAGGCTGTCTTTGCACTACAAAAATGTGCACATTAACACATTTTTTTAAAACTTTCTACCTTTTACTAAACCTACCTACAATCTTTAAAAAGTCTTTGGAATGTTTTAATGTTACTTTCACTGACCAATTAAAAAAAAATACTTTGTGCTCATTTTAATTGCATTTTACATTCCTTTCATTATAGTTTCTCACCAAAAGCAGTTACATTAATATTTTGTGCTATTAACAACTACAGGCAAAGGAAAAATATACACTAAATAAGGCGTGCTATTACAGCTTGCGTTCACTGGAGGGCAGTGTGCCCTGTACTAACTGAACGCATGGGTGGAACTGATTGAAGGTCAGTGTGCTTTTTTCTTCCATACATGATGTGATTAGGATTTCGGATTTCAAGCAAAAATAGAACTGATCCACCTAAGCTCCCATCTGTGTTGAATTGCTTTTTTTTTTCTTGACACATCATTGAATGTGTCTGTTTTATACTTTACAGTATCCTGGTATATAAAAATGTTAGTGTTTTTTAATACATGGGCAAGGACTTGGTAAACATTGTCGTACATTTCCATGATTTACATAAAGAATGGCAGTAAATGTTGGGATGTGCAAAGACCCGTCCCCTCTGAGACTTTCCTCCATCATTCCCATCAGGCTTTGTGCCAGTCCCATGTCAAAGGGACATACATTATGCCCTTCACAAGTATTCACAGGTTGAATCACCAATACAGTATAATGCATTAAACACATTTCATAATGAAACATTCATATATTATCTACACACTCATACAGAACCCTCCCCTATAAAGGTAGAGGGATTTATATGAGATTTCAGTATATATCACATATAATACTGTAGGTTCTTAATTTTCTCTCTATACTGTTTGTTTTTTTCCAAAAATAAATTGTGAATGTGTGTTTAGGCTGTCTTGATAGATTTTCTAGTTGACAAAACACACATCTCCTGCATTAAACAGAATAGTTAGAGAGGGAAAGGAGAGAACCCAGAGATAACAGAGAAGAGCACAATGAAAAAAACAAAAGTAATGTTCTGTTGTTGTGTGTAAGAGAGGATGACAAAGCTGTGGTAGAGGACGCCTTCAGAGGGAGGACTCGTACTGCAGGAGTTCATAAAGAAGCGGACCGTCTCTATACCTGATGCCCACCGCATTAGGGCTAATGTACTGCAGCACATTTATGGTCCTGCGCAAGCGCCGATCCACAAAGTGTGCATCCCAGGCTGGATAGCGTTTTCTGGGCATGTCTATTTTGATAAGAGGGCCCTCAGGCCTGATGGGCCTGCCAGCTGTATCCACAGGCTCTGTGGATCTCACCTGGAAAACTGGAAGGCAGGTGTCCGTGGCGGTTATATCTAGCTCCTCATGCTCCCCTGCCAGAGCCCGTGTTGGGGTGGCCTGGGAACCACGGGGGCCTGGTGTTGGAGCCATAGGCTCAGCCTCTGGGGGTAACGGAAGGCCCCACAGCAGCTCAGCACAGCAGGAGCTGGCCAGCACCCTCATCCGGGGGCCCATTGGGTGTAGAACACTGTAATAGAGAACCATACAGGCCACCCCTGAGGCAAAGCACAGGAAGACACCACAGAGGGCAAAAGAGGCATAGGCGTCTGTGGTGGCTGGGTCACGGTACGCATACCAGAGGGAGCTGAGGATGGCATTCTCTAACAGTACTACTGTGTAATAGGCCACCATTCTGTACCGCGTCCGACCCTCACGTACATTAAACCAACAGAAGACATAGACAACGCCCACCACCATGTTGAACAATACCTCCTCCCACTTGGACATGCAGAAGTCGGTGCCGCCATGGATGACCCAGAAAGCCATGGCACACCAGTGGAGCACCACAAAAATGCCAAAGTAGATGTGGAAAACAGAGGCAAACAGGGCAAAGGAAAGCACCCGTGAGGAGATGGTAAAAAGGCGCCAGAACAGATGCACCAGGGCACCTCGGTAACTCATACTCTTCTTGTCATCACGTGAATCACGCAGAAGTTTGTGGTAAGAGGCTAGCACCCAGGCCAGGGACAAGAGGGAGGACATGGCAGAAACACCTAATAAAACAGACAAAGAAGGAGAGAAAAAGTTAAAGAGAAAGATCAAGAATGTGGCAAGAATTAAAGATAGAGGAATATGCTGAGGAAATGCTACAAAAACATCAGAAATTGAAAGAAAAAGCATCCAACCCAGTGTATTAAATATATATTTATCTTGACCCAGCTGCTATTACATTTAATGTATACATTGTGTCAGTATGTTGTATTTCACCCAAAGCAATCCATCATGTTGTTGAAATGCATATTATTACTGGGATCGACAGGGGTCATACTGTCAACAGAGTGTCTATTTTGCACACCAATTCAGATTTTAGCACTGCATATAATGGTACAGACAGCGAGTAAGTCAGTGCTATAACCTACTGCATGAAAAATGATAGAGGATTATCTGCAGAGCAGCAGCATGATGCCTCTCAGCAAATGTATTGATGTTATTTCTATAGACAGCCAGGCAGGGAAGGGTATCTCTTGTTATGACTGAATTGCCTTTCTTGGGTATTGCACAGGGAGACTGGAACTATGACTGTACAGGTTTCAATAACAAGAATGATGAATGTTGGAGATCACATATAATGAAGTATATCGCTCACAGTAATGGAAGAAATACGTGAACTTCGCATTAAAATTGGAATGTGAGATTTCCTGAATTACACACACATACAAACATAATCTGAGTCAAGTGTTGCTTGTATAGAGCCTTAGGGAAGCCCTTACACTGCAGCCACTCAGCCTCATTGCTCTGGATCATGATGCAGAGCTGCAGCACCAGCTGAGGGGCGCTTTCTAAGAAGGTCTCTAGCAGCCGCAGCATGTTGACATCGGCATACTCGTACATCATAGCCCAGTAAAAGCGCCGCTGATTTTCTTTCTGCCGGTGACTTTGTATGCCAAGGTACATGGTGCGGATGTACCTGCGGAGAGAAAATGGATGCAGTTAGTAGACAAGATCAAAATTTCAGCCTTTTAAGTTATGTCATAATAAATAAGGCATACAGCCACTTGTTGACATGAATATGGTATAAGAGAACAATGTCTGTGCTTCATGATGACACAAATACTCAACAGGCAGTATTCACCTGCACATGGTTGAATTTGACAACACTAGATGGCATACTTAGCTACACTTTTCAACATAGAGATGGATATCTGAATTTGTTTGGAGTTTATCATTTGGTTCTAAATTCGAGAGAGTGAATTTTAATAGTGGGTGGTAATATGTATAAGTGTTGGAATGAGAATGATAATCTAAACCTGAAAAACCTAATGTCTTCTGCTGTACTCTTGAGGAAACTCAAAAAGTCTCAAAAACAGTCACTTCACTAAGCACAAAGCAACTAAGTCTTAGCAAATTTACTCTGCCGGATAACTGCTTTGTGTAAAGCACCAGTGAGTGATGCATAAATGCCTTGGCCTGATTAAAAACACAATTTATAAACGTCCCCATGGACTTCATTGAACTTATTAGAGAATGCATGTAGTCGTATGCAGGGTAATAATAATTATCTTAAGCACACCACATGACCCATATTGTCAGCTGCTGGAATGCATACTCTCAGTCGCTGATGGGGTTTCATATTAGTGAACAGACAATGGTGAGATGGTAGGAAATGCAACAGAGAAGAAGCTCCTGTTGTAATCAAAGGTGTGCCCTTGCTTTTTTTTTTTTTTTTTTTTTTTAATAACAAGACACTGAGAATATTTGTATACTGCGG
>JAPTGW010000017.1:16892532-16903198 GCA_029814545.1 Apogonichthyoides opercularis
CTTTACTCGCTGTCAATGATGCTGTTACAACGCAAAAACAAAACGGCACTTCTCGCACAAGTATTTAACGTCCATCTGAGTAATCTCCACAGCAAAGTTAATGCTTCAAGCAGCTTCTTTTATTAATTTTACTATTTAAAAGCCTTAGACTATAGGATGATGCAACAGCACAAACACACTGTGGAGTAATGGTTCGACTGAATTGAATGCTAACGCTAGCGCTGCTAGCACTGGATATTAACTTTGTAACAAGCCAAACTCACAGTCCAAAACCGGAATGACACGTGCAAGACAATATGTCACTTCAATAAACCTGAAGTCATGAAAATACGTGCAAAGCGTGCCAAAATCCAGCAGTTACAGACTCCCCAAACTCACCTGTCACTCCACTATCAGCCATGTTTACGGCGCTCTCCGTTTCCTTCTGCGGTAGCACGAACGACCGAGCACACAAATGAGTGTCGCCCCCTCGTGTAACATCTGGGTACTGCATCTTTACTGCAGTAACACAACGTCCCGATTTGTCACCATTTACTTATTAATACTTATCAATAGCCTTTAACGGTACATTATTAACTTGACAATAGCTATCGGTCATTTATTATTTACAGGAATCAATATTTTACTCTATCTTGTCTATATTTTTTCACAGTAGTTCTCAGCCCATCAGGACAAGGCTTGGCATGTAACCTTTTTATTTTTGATCACTTTTCTCTCTCATGTTACAGAATAACATTATACTATGATTTATAGTTTTATACATTTACCCTGATTTTATTGTACAGTTCATTATATATGTATACCTTCATTTTATAGGACACATGGGCCTACCTTTTATATCACTACAATTTTGTTTTGCTCAAATTCTCTCATTTCATTTTCATGTTTTTGTCATTATTTCTTTAACATGAAGTTATTTCCTATTGTCACTTTAGTCCTGGCATGCTGGATGAACTACACAACTTTCCATATGCTTGCCAGGGAAATTAAATGTGAAATTTGTTAGTTCTTATGATGTTATACATAAGTGATACCATGTGCAGTCATGGTACAAAACATTATTCTCTTCATTCATTTTCCATTATTATAGATAAACTAATACTATGGATGAGGGAACCCTCAAAGCATAACATAAAAACTATATTGAAGTATAACACATTTGAAAGAGTTAATATTAAAGTATTATTTGTACCCAATTATCTAAATTCTCTAATCTACAGCAGATTATCATGATTAATGGAATGTAAGAGCATTGACTGATTTTATCTTAGAGCTTATGTGAAAGAAGGAGGAACTGCATTACATACATCACAAAGTTTGATAAACTTATCTTAAATGCAGATATCTCTTCATGGGCTGTTGAACCAAAATGTCATTAGAGTTTCTTTTAAAAAGTTTTTCTGCACATATTTACCTATGACCTGGTGGTGCAATACAAATCTTAATATTGGTTCCTCATTATAGAGTTATATGAGTTGTATAGTAAAGTGTAAGAAAAACTGGGCCCGTTTCATATTTCATTACATTCTGTGACTAATCATAGTTTTAGACACTTGAAATCACAACATTATACAGTCAGTTATTTTTATTAGCTTTTCAGATATTGCAGTACAGGTAATAACAAATGACAAACAGATTGGAATGAATAAAATAAACAGAATGCAGCATTACAGCTCAACGCCGCTGTTTCTTTGATTCCACGTCGGTGTCTGCTGACTGAATTCACGACGCAGTAGCTGGTTGAAGGGGACCAAACCTCACAGAAACACCTGACTTGGTTCCGTTTGACCAGCCACAGCAAGGCGTGTTGCTTCAGCTGCAAGAGGCAGAGCAAGAGACAGAGAGAAGGAGGGGGCATGCAGAGAGGAGGACGTATAGAGAGGGAGAAAGGAAAAAGACAGAGAACAGAGGGCAGAGGGGTGCACGCGTCCTCTTCAGCCTTACCTGATAAAACACAGAGAAGGAGGAAAATCATTAATCAATCAATAAAAAGACAAGACAAATGAGCAAGAACAAGTCTGATATGTGTCAAATGGTTTTAACATGTTACACGTTTCCATGTTACCAAGCAGATAGTTCCTATTTCGAGGCTTGGGAACCCTGACAGCCACTGACACCAGCCTATTTCCTTCCAAATCCAGCCTACGGGGGTGAACCTTCACCCTCAGTGACAGCTCCACATCCCTGCCCTCCTCCCCTTCCTTTTTTGAGAGTCCTGTGGTTGCTATAATGGGTGACAGCTGTGGTCTGTCAATCCTCCTTGACTGTCAGCAGTTGGGGCAGGGCAGGAATTTTTCAAGAAGTCCCCGAGACCCAATCAGCAGCCCCGAGAGTAATGCTAACTGTACACGTTCCTGAGCTGAAGGAGAGGAACAGGCCTCTCACCTGTTGTCTTGGTCAAGTAGCCACACAACACACACACACACACACATAAAACAGACATGAACCCTGACATCACCCTCTTATATCATAAAACAGACACAGCTCAGACATTCATCCATGTCTAAAAACGCCTCTTCTTCTCAGTGTGGTTGGTGCTCACGTCCCCTTGAAACCACACACTTCCTTACATTCCATAAGTGGTGTATTAATATGGGGATATAAGGAAGCATGTCTTCACAAGGGGCAACAACTGGATTCACTGCTCCTCGGACACAAAGCACCCTTTCATAGCCACAGTTGCAGAGTAGCGGGAACAACCGGCTTAACAATGGTTAACTGTGACAGAGTGGGAATAGGATGAGGCTAGAAACACGTGATGGTGCCTTGGATCATCTGCGCCACAAACTTCTATCTGATTTTGTCCAGAGAACGTAAATTAGGTCTGAGATCTGAAATATTAAAGAGGTGAAGTTGAATGCTGTTAAATAAGACCCTGTGCTGCTCTCTGCTGTTGTGATGCTGGACTCTCTGTGACATTAACTCCTCATTCCACGTGTGTTTAAATAACTCTGAAGGGCGAGGCAAAGCAAACAAAGGTCACAGTCTGCATTATTTCTAAAACATTATGACAGGTTGAGTCCTTCTGATCTCAACACCCGTGTGTAAATATCCCTCATCAATCTGATTTGGAAACTAGTAATTAAAATAAATTAAAAGTGGAGTAAAATTGAGCTTGGAGAAGATTTGAGTTATTTCTGCTCACCTGCATTGGATTTTGTTGTTCTTCTTGTTGAGCAGCTGGAGTTGAGGTGGAGGCCTCAGGATTCTGGTGGCCTCACTCTATCTACTCATGACTTCTTTAATAAATCTGACCACTGTTAGGCCACCCAGCACTGAACCAAATGGTCATGAGAGAGACTAGCTTGGACAACAGTAGGATCAGTCCTCTGAGACACATGTCAAACCTCTAGATCCCTTCCTGTATCACACCTCAGCTTCCCCTCACCTGACAGAAGTGTTAGGTTCAAGCAGACTCTATCGTAAAAATTACAGTGCCGTCAGACAACTGGTTTGACACCTGATTTTACTCTCACTGTATTGTAAATAATAATAAAAAACTAAACTAATAGTAGAAGAATTAAGACTGTCCATTAACATATTTTAAAGAATAAAAAAAACCCAGAAAAGCAGAAAAAACAGTCGAGTCCTTTAACCTACAAAGAAACACCACATGGAAAGAATATGAAAAATAAAACACATAAGGCAAAGAATTATAACCATAAGCTCTTTCTGCTGCTATAAGAGAAACAAAACTCACAAACCAGCCTTCCTTCTTGTCCCTGAAGATGGCCTTTTCCAAACTCCTCTCCCTAACCCTCCACTTCCTGACAGCCCTTCACCCTGCTCCTCTCCTCTCTTCACCTCAGCTCTCCTGTGATCAACCATCCTCCTCCATAACTCGCCGGTGGATTGTGCCCTCAACAGGCCTTGCAGATCGGCCTTTTCTATCCCGCCAGGAGCGCCCCCCTCCAAAGCGGCCTCCCACCTGTTGGTGTCCTTTAGAAGCCCGGGCCTCTCCTGCACCTCCTGTCCGGCCCAATCAGGGCCCTGACAGGGGGGAGCCAGCCTGTGAAATCACACCTCTCAGCTGTTCACACTGGGCTCGAGACACCCTACACCCCCGCTGTTCCTCTGTTCAGCCCCCACCCCACCCAGCCTCTATTTTACACTGAATGTCAATGGCTCTTTTTTGGAAAAAAAAAAAGAAAAGGAAGAAAGAGAGGGATAGAGAGAAACAAGGAAGCAACTGCATGATGGGCGTGTTTTATTGGTTTGGGGTACAGTCAGAACAGCAGTTACAGCCGGCCATGAGTCACAGCTGAAACCAAGGTCCAGTTTCATCCCATTTTGGTTGCCGGGCTTCACTTTAGCTTCACTGTATCATTTACAGTTAGAAAACTGGACCTTCACTTTTGTTGAAGTCATTCAGTCGTTGGTGAACATTAGACAAAAGCCATTTCCAAACGGCTGTCATGACGTGATGAATCACTGGATATCGATTTTGTTGGATTACCAAAAAAACAAATCAATGCTCCTTTAAAAGCCCTCAGTGTAGCCTGTGCTGTTTGGCCTCTGATATATTGTAATGTAAACCTCTGTCAATGAAGCACAGCCAATGATATGTGAGGAGTGTGAATAAGTTATATGGGTGTTCTTGTGGCACCATAAAAACAAGTAATAAATTCTCCAGTGGACACAAGGTGACTATCTTGCCGCTGTGACACTTACAAAACAACACTGAAAGCAAAATGAGATTCTTTTGTAAGAAAATCAGGAGAAACTGATTTTAAAATCAGGTTTGATTGATTGATTGAGTGATTGATTGATTTATTATCAGCTCATTTTGTTGTTAACTGCTGATCAGTAACTCTTTGGTGACCTTTTCCATTATGCTTACTGTTAATGTCCTGTGAGTAATTCTATACAATCTATAGACGCGTATATGACTGTTTTAAAGCATCTGTGTTGCCGTACAGTGATTACCAATAGTGTAGAGGCAAACAGGCCGAGCTCAGGGGTTCATTTTCCTCTGCTGCAAGCACAAGCCGCTCCACTAAGGTCAACACCTGTGTTCTAAAATCAGCCCTGGGGTTGGGTGTGATAGGAACCCGGGCCTCATTCACAGAAAGCTAGAGCTCAGAGAGGGGGGCTTATATTGAAACCTAATGCTCTCGCTATTTTCGAGGCACTCGCCATCCACAAATAGCACCCATCGCATCTTTGTAGCTCCCGTTTTTCTCCGCCACAGGATGTTGTCTAAATTCGACAGTTGTTCAATATTTCCCATGGCCCGGGGCCAGGGTGTATCACAAATGCAACATTTCCAATAATGTCAGCTATGCGCCAAGGCCTTGCCAGATATATCTGGGTGCTAGGAATATCAAATGACTTTTGTTGTTGAGTGAATTCTTGGTCGCTCTCACTGGACACAATGGTTAAGACACAAATAATAATCCTACCGTTCCTCTTAACAGGACAGCTGATCACTGTCACATACTGGCTACCGGGCCAAGGATTTGCCAGTGGTTTTCCAACAACCAGATCGGCCAAAGTCTCCCATCTAATCATCTGTTTCTCTTTCATCATGTGTCATGCATCATGCGAAACATCTCATCTTACTCTCTGATTTTTTTTCTGTCATCTCCTCTTCACTTTTATTTATTTGAGTTCCAATCATCGGTCTTATCCTCCACAGGTGATCGTTTACACTCTGAATTAAGCCGTGCATAAACATTACACTCATCTAATGTGCGTCATAAATCCGTCCGGTCATTTTAAGAACAATTAAGCTGCATTTTGGTGGAAGCAGTAGGCCTTCAGCAGCTCTGGTTCCCTCTGCTGTTATCTACAAATCGGGTAAGTGAGGTTATTTTTAACCCATGTTCACATACCGGGGCCCCCGTTTGCTAATCACTTTGTTCCCCTCTGTCATACCCATCTGCCCCACTGCCAATGTCCCACTGCTTCTGGGGAGGTCACAACATACTTTCTTGGCAGGAGGAAATAATTTCCCTAGGGAGAGCAGGTAGGAGTGAGACTAACCTCAGAGCAGTTTCTTCAGCAGCGGGCAGTGTGGATTTGTATGGTATAAATAAACTGACAGCTGACACCAGATCAGGTCCTGGAGTCTGTACTGGGGTCTGACATGCACATAATGGGGCCGCCTCACAGCTTAACCTCTGTTCTTTGCAGGAGGTGGAGACTTAACCTTTCTAATCACTTTACATTTGATTTGTTTTTATATCTCTCTATTGAAGACACACCGTTGGACAATTTGGTGATGTATGATTTACAGTAGAATGGAGTTAAACTCACAAATTATTAAAGAACTACAACTGACTGACATGTGTTACAAGTGCCTCATGAAGGGCTATTTGCAAAGATGAAAAAAAAATGAATGGATGTGAGTCAGTCATGGCACAAAAGATATAACAGCACACTTTGTAGCATGTTGCTGACTCATTAGGTGGAATGACATTAATGCCACTCTCTGTCCTTCCCTGGGTACACCAGTTGCCTGGGCTGAGGTTGACACAGCTGTTGCAGGGGAGCCTGGTCCCGTGTGGTGAAGCAATGGAGCAGAAAGGTCAAAGGTCACTGGCATTTAGGCTAAAACAGAGAACAGGTGATGGAGAGGTGAAGGCGACTCATTCCCGTGATCCATAGAGGGGAACAGAGGAACTTAGACAAATACTATGAGCTCATACATTTTGAAATAACGAAGCTGCAAAAAATGATTCCAATGATAAAGTGCAGCTGCTGTGTTTTATTAAATGTACAATAACACACTCATATTCACTCCAAACCACAAAATGTCATTATTATCAGTGACAAACATCTAGTCTCACTTTGGTCTTCATCACGTTGGAGCATTTTGTGGAACATTAAGGATTTTTTGCCCACAAAAGCTCACAATTTTCCACCTGAAAAGACAAAAATAACTATATTACAGTATCATCATAAACTAATATTCTGGTCTGGAAATCAGAGAAAGATATGTTTCAAATTATGCAGAACACAGTGACTTTATGGTGTCACCGATGGCTGCAGGGCACGTCAAGAACCAAAAGGTGCTCAAACCTTCATAGAAGTAAAGGTTAACTGAAGTTCTTGAAATGTGGCCAACATGTTCCTGAAGCCTGAAAAGGTGTTGTAACAGGAAACAAATCCTCAACGTTTCTCACCAAGCATCAATTAGGACACGAGAGGCTTGTGGGTGTTACAGCAACTCTTCCATGTTGTACTACTACTGTAATACTATGGCTACCTAAAGAAAACAGCATGTGTATGTAAGTATTTCAGTACATTTATATGATAGATGTGTAAATCCTACAGTCGAAGGAATATGAAAATGATCATGTAATGTGAAGGTAGTGTTTAGACCTGAGAGCACATAGACAGACATTCCTTCATTCAATTTCATAATTCTTCCCAATATTGTATCTTAAAATCTTGAGCACTACTGACCTGATTTTACATAGAGTTATAGGGTTGTGATGGTGTATTAGAGTTATAATAAAGTTTTACTACTTTTATAGAACAGCATCACTATGAACCTGTGAACAAAATCACATATATATAATAAAGTTATAAAAAAATGTTAGTGTTGTGAATGATTCATGATTTTGATTGATTATTTTCTGTTTAATGAACTCAAAACAATTCAAAATGTTTGTCTCTATTAAAACTATGCCCTGCATCTGTACAAAATCAACAAGTAACAACCAAAATAAGCACTTGTAAGGGTCCTGAATAATCATTCAAAAATAGTAAAACCAACACTGAAAGAAACTTTTGTAATGAATACATGACAACAAACAGGCTGCATTTTTGATTTTTGTTGCACAAGAAAAGTTACCAAAGTAAGTATAAATTACATTCCCCAAAATCAAAAGCTGAACTTAATCAAATTTCTGGTTTAATATATTGCCCAGTGTTTTATCATACTTTCATAGAGGCAAATTTGATGTTTGGGTCACAGTTATAATATCTGATGATGTGGTATTTGTTTCAAATTACTTGAATAAATATAGTAGAATTACACCAAGTCAGTGCCAGCTGATGTACTACAATCGTATCTGCACGGTTGTATAAAAAAAAAAAAAAAAAGGGATTTATTGTTCCTGAGGGAGCGTTTGTTTTGGGCACAATACAATCCGTTGCATTTCATATAATAAACATTACAATAACATATGCACATTAGACACTGGAGTACAATCATAAAACATTTAACACAATAAAACATACATGATATTTAGGATCTCTGAGGGCTGAGGTGCCTGTGTGTGAATAATTTATTGCTCTGCCACTTTAAAGTTGGGGGTTTGACAGCTTGAATGGAGGCCAGGGAGAACGATGGCTTGAGGCGGTTTGATTTACACATTTACACTCCCAGTCTTCTACTGCACCTGAAGGCAACGGTTTGTATTCAGACATGAACACAAATACTAACAACCACACAGGCTTGATAAAACACTTCTGGATCCAGCATGAAATTAAATAGATGAATAAACAGTATGTTATATGGTCAGCTACAGTTTTATATCACAAAATGAAGAGTCTAATGTCTGCAGTGGTAAAATGTTCCCCTGTTGCTATGGAAAACATTTTACATGATCCTTTACTGGTGCTCCTGGTGGATGAATGAATGTAAAGGAGCCTATGGATACCCCAGCGCCAGTGGGGGTCGTCGCTCAGCTGCCCGACTCCGCCAAAAGGGAGTGACAACTGCAGGAGAGGCAGCGGCAGCAGTCAGCAGCAGCAGAGGCTCTGAGATAAAACAGAGCTGGGGTTTATGGTGGACTGAGAGCGGGAGGATGAGCTGAATCAGCTGCCCAGCTGAGGATGTCTACAGCAGGAGTCAGCGCTGATCAATGATGGCCTCTGTGCTGTCCAACTCCACCGCTGTCATCCCTGAAACCCGATTATCCTCCTCAAACAATACATGGTTTTAGACTTTTCAGATTAAGGTATCTGTGTATATGTCTGAGTCTGACCACCACGCAAGATCAAAGTAACAGCTGTTCCGCACAACAGTAAAAGCTCCAGGCGCAGGCGTCCGTGTTTTACACTCCACAGAGGTTTTATGAGGGTTTTAGCAGGTTTTGTTTTCAATTAGCGTTAGAGTCAATGGTCAGACAAGTCATGAAGAGGTCCAGAATACATTTATTTTAAGTTCTATAATAAATATGTAATAAGTATACATTATAATATACTATACAACACATCTGACAGTCTGTACAGTTAGACAGACATCCACTGGCAGAAGTGTTCACTTCAAGTGTACTTTACTTAACCAAGACACATATTGTCAAATTAAATTCAATACTTTTCACGTGTAAATGTGTAGAGTAGTGACATGAATTGGCTTCTTATAAAATGCTTAAAATTATTCTTCATTGCACCTCAGAAACACATGGAAAAACTCTCAAGGAAAAAATATGAAGCAGCCAAATCATACCAAAATGTTTATCTATATGAGTTTTAAGTATTATCTGCAAAATCTGCATAAATTATGAACAGTAGCTGTAGTAAAATGGTCCCTGTTAGTGTTTACTAGATATTATATGATATTTTTAGTTATATATTACTGCTGTATTAAGGTGTGACTGACCTGTGAGAAACATGTATCACTAAAAAGTTGACTTTTCACAAGTTCAGATTGATTTCACTTGACAGGAATGGAATTATTCTGACGTTAAATTAAAAATATCACATAAATGTAGTGTAGTACAAAGTACCATAGTGATAAAGCAGATTAGAAGCATGAAGTGGAATAAAATGAATATACTCAATGCACGTACCTCACATTTGGACTTATGTAGAGTTCAAATAAGTCACGACCAATGTAGATACTTGATTGTAAATATGTTACTATGAAACCCTGTCATGTCATTTAATCATAATTTCAATACGTTCATCTGACTGTTTGATGCCTTTACTATATTTACATATGAATCCCAGTCATCAGACTGGTCCAGCGCTCCATTGAACTGTCTAAGAAAACTCCAAATGGTTCAGAATAAAGCAGCTTATGTTGTTCTTTCTAGAACAAACATTGTTAATGTCTTAGCTGTCAGGTAAAATTGATGGCTGTATTCACTGTTAGATTTTATATGATATATTATAACAACAAAGACTCTGTGCATTATTCACATTACATTAAGCACACCATTATTCAACAGGGAAAGCTGCTGGAGATTGGTGCCAAAATGTAAAACTACATTAATTCAGCGTGTAGTGATGTATTGAGCAATGTATGTATGGAATTTACTGCCAAACCTGAACACAACCCAATAACATATATGGCTTATAAAACACTCAAACAACATTGTCTAAGAAGAAATTCCTGTAATTAATATGTATTCCTTGGGTGTGTATGCATTATATGGACATTCTGTTTATTAGAGACGTTATTTATCTGTTTGATTGTGGTGATTTAATTGGAGCTTTTGTGTTTGTATTAACTGTACTGATGAGCGTAGTGTGCTGTGATGGGTGTGTATTCACTATTATTGCCATAAAGAAGGAATAGCAGTGGTTATATGCAAAACTTAAAGAGGATTTAAACAAAGAAATATTTACAAACCAACACATTTTGTTAATAATCATCACTCTAACACAGTTTCATACATAGACTTAAAGGGATTATCTGGCATTGAAGCATATTGGGCTGTTTTTGTCATGTTCGGGATGAAAAACGATCACCTGAGAGCAATATCTG
>JAPTGW010000017.1:16995064-17005165 GCA_029814545.1 Apogonichthyoides opercularis
CCCCCCCCCCCCCCCCTGACTCCAGTAGAGTGTTTCACTGAAAAGGCTGTTTTTGTGTGTGGAATGGCTATAGCTAAGCTGTTGTTGCACTACTTTCCTTATACAATAAACTAAACTGCTAAGTGTGTAAACAACTATTTTAGTCAATCTTGAAAGAAATTAACACGATTTAGGTTGCTTGACGGTTTGCTCTTGACTTGATTTTTTGCTAAACTACATATATCAGCTCTGTCAGGTTGGTTGTATTTTTATGACTATATGTTCATCGGCTGGATTGTTTGTCATCAGCTTAACTACACTAAAACTACTGACCAATTTTCATCAGAGTTAGTAGAAGGGAAGGACATGAGCAGGTTCTTCTGTGCTTTATTATTAGTTATGTACATATGGAAAATCTGATGGGACAGAAGTGGAAATGTCATCAACATGTGTTACATCATCCTGGTATGTGTTGTTTCATTGGTTTAAGTTGTTGATTTTTTTTTTTTTTTTTACACAAAACAGCAAATAGAGAAGTGATAAATATAGTGATAAACAGGATGAAACTAATATCGACTGAAGGAAGAATAGGTTTTTACTGGCACTGAGTCTGATCAATATTGAGTTTCAACCGAAATCTGAAAACTGACTCTCCTGTGATTAAAACAAATGCTAACAGATTTCTATTTTCTCATATCACAAAGTGCTGCATTAAAGTGAAGTCCAATCTGTGATTAAATTACATTTCTGTGTTAAATGTCTGTTTACAATGCCTAAATTAAATGTGCTGATGCAGGAAAGTGCACACAGTTACTTTTACATCCAGTGGAGTCAAAACTATTACCGGCAGTGACAGCGTCTCATCATCCAGTAACTGCAGAGTGATCACTCAGCAGTTTAGGATACACACTCAGAAATACACTAAAATACACACAAAGAAATGTACTTAGATCAACACTCAAAGTCTCTGTATCCTCAGTTTGTTTGACCCATATCTCCTTGGAGACATATTCGGTATGTCTACATCTCTACTGTTTCATCCTTATGTCTCTTTCCTCTTTTTTTTTTTTTTAGAAAAAACCCTGACAAAGAGCCAAAGCACCTCAGAGGATTGTTTCTCCTTAAAAAAGACAAAGAACAGATGGAAAGCTGTAGCTACACCAACCCATCTGCTCATATTATGACACCACTGAAGATCATGCAGGAAATCTGCACAAATAAAACATGGAAGATGCATGAGTGACGCAATCTGTAATTATACAGTTATGCCATAAACAAATATTAAAAATTGCATCTAGGTATTGCTCATGGGTATTTGTTCAGACAGACTAAAGGAGACACTTCATCAGCAATCTAAATCGAGCAATATCTATGCTCATTCATTTTACATTTACCAATCCTGGGAATGGCTCCTTTCACCTTGAGAGATTAAGTATATTATTAAAATGTATCAGATGTTTTTTATGCAGTATTGTATGATGCTTTAGATGCAGTTTTTAGAAGATGTAATGTCCATGTGTTGATGTGGTCACTAAATAAACTGGCACTGTCAAATTTCATAATATAAAGAGCCACTAATGAGTGTGTGTGTTATTGTTAAATGGTGACAGAACAGGACCGGGTGGAAATGAGGACCAAGAAACCAAAACAAGAGAAATTCCAAGCACAGTGTGCTTCTGGATATTAGCACTAAAATTGTTCAACTACAACATATTTACAGTAAGCAGATCTGCTGATGGTAGTGTAAATGTTTGGAAGACTACTTGAGTGTGTGGCGGATCCACAGTGGCAGCGTTTAATCCTCTGCTGGGTGCTTGGCTGTTCACTGGAGCAGACTATTATTTCCTGGGCATTACATGTGCCAAAGCCCCTTTTTGAAGTCAATGTAACGTTCTAAATTCAATTTGGGCCTTGAATGCACCTTTTCCTTGAAATACTATTCTCCCACATTAGTGCCCAGTGAGTTTGTATTTAATGTGTGGAAATCCCATTATTAAAGCGGGCTGATGAGAATCTGAAGGACAGCCTGATTTCCTCTCAGCTCACTTGAGTATATTCAGAGCTGCTGTGATGTGAATGCCAATGGTTTGGTTGAAAAATGAATATACAGCTGAAATGAGCATGAGTGTTTATTGTACATCCTGCTTTTTCATGCGTGAAGAGATGCATGTTTAAAGCCTAAAGGTGAAATTTATCCCAAAGTCTCTGATAACTTAATGTGGCTGGAGTTTGGACTTTTCAAGGAGAAATAAAATAGATTTTTTTTTTTACAACTTAAATTCATCCAGACAGGTCAGCATCCAAAGTCCCTCTGTATCTCTGGCTTCCTGGTGTTCAATTTGGCACAGAGACTACTTCGATATTTGTGACCCTGACCTCACTACTCTTGACATGCCTCTTTTGGCTGCCTCTTATTGATTAAAAGTTCCTGCTTGGATGAGGACACAGCTGGGGTCTCGATTCCCACTTTCCTCCTGCTGACCTCTTCCATTACCTTCTAGAAGTAGGGACAAAGGATGCAGTGGACCCAGATGACTTGTAACTTGTAATTCCCTCTAAAACAGGCAGATTGTCGAAGGACTAATAAGGAGCGCCTTTCACTGTGGTGCACTAGTGAGGGTTCTGTTAAAGGTGGGGTAGGAGATGTTTTCCTGGAGCATTTTTTATCTTATTGCTTAAAACCCCCTGCACATCTTGATTGCAACCAATTAATTAAACGCTCTAATATGAAAATAAAATTTTTTAGTCACCTGTGGAATGAACAGGACTGAAAAAACACCATCCAAGCATTTTAACCAGCCCATCGAAATGATGGAATGGTGATATGTCTATCAAACTCAACTGCTATTTGTCCGTGCCCCCTCTGCGCATACCCCACAAATTGCACACTCTCAGAGGCTTGGACTTGTACAGAAAACGAAGCCAGAGCCAGAGGTTGGCTAGCTATATTAGGATGTAAAGTTTTGTCACTAACATAAATCACTAGGGAATGTAACGTTAGGACAGGCAGGCAAATTCATGCTGCGTTTGTAATCCCTCGGGAACAAGCATTGTACGTTCCAGTACTCTGGAGGCGTGGCTTCGGGGAGGAAGTCTGAAGAAAGGGGTTTGGACTTTGAATTGTGTATTTTCAAAATGTTGCTTGCTCAAACCGTTTTTTCAGGCTCTCCCACCCTACCTTTAAGAATAATAAGAAACATTGCTTTGCCTTTGTCTTTTTTTTCTTGCTACTCCATATATGTCTCTTAAAATGTATGATTTGTCACATTATTACAGCCCACCACAAAAGATATATAGAAAAGATCAAACACACTATAATCAGAGAAAAAGATCAATGCATCCAATCTTAATCAAACAACCTCAGCAAGAAAATCTCCAGCTGTGATTTACATGGTATAACAGACTTGGTTCTTTACGTCTATATTGAGTAAATTGTTGCCTAAAGCTCCCTTATCACTTTTCTAACAATGTTAACTTCATGCATATTTGCAAAGAAAGGGGAGAAATATAATGGATGATTAGGAAAAAAACAAAGCAAGGCCAAAAATAGAGATTAGCGTGTAGGTGACTTACAACAGCAAGGAAATGGAAAGTATAAAACACTGGTGTGGTGAAAAAACTTTAAGAAGTGGTGCCTGCTGAGGAGTATTACTTCTCTATCTGTGATTTGTTAAGCTTGACTGTGTCGAATGAACACCAAGGGCTCTCAAATGTTGTTTTCTTTAGAGCTCTTTCCTATACTGCTTTGATTTCCCCCATCTACTTTGAGAACTACAGCCAACTTCAAGGCCAGGGGCCCGTATTACTGACAATATCGCACAACACAAATGAATGACACTAAACCTCTGCCAGCAGGGGAGCGCAGACCAAGTTCACAGGGGAGGCAAACAAGGTTTTCGGTAAAAGAGCTCATCTTTCACTGTTAAACTAGTGGAGACTATAAGTGAAACCAAGCCCCAACTTGGTACACTGTCAGAACACAATGCATTTATGTCAGCTGAACTAAAACTAATCTCCAGAAAGTCCAACTAAAAGCACTAGCTAGCAAAAGGCTAAAAGGCACTCTATGTACTGTATCATATCCTATGGACCAATACAAATGCAGTTGTATTATGCATGTCTTTAGATGACAATGAAACTGCCAGAAAGTGGCTAATACTGATATGTTTCTGTAGACTGTCATGAAAGTTTGTAGCACTCTGGACACAATTTGAATTAAAACACAAAAGTCACTGAATCGAGGTTAAAGGAAGTATGTTTTTACATATATTGAGACAACAGACTGCACTTCCAGAGTCCTGCCTGCTGCTGCCTGCCTAGTACAGAAGTACGAGGGTTTTTAAACACTGGGTCATCACCATGTAAGGTCAACTCTCAGTGGCCAGTTTTGTGTTTAGCTTATACTGTATATGCATTCTCCTTTTACAGTTCAAGGTTCAAAGTTACTTTATTTATACCTGTAGGTATATTTGTTTTGCAGACAGTGATTGCCTTGGCATAACAACAAGACAACAAAACACACATTGAAACTGTGAGGCAGGTACTTGGTCGAGATTCAAGACAAAAAGACAAAAGAGTGCTCAGTGCTCCACCAGTCATCAGTATAGCAGCATGGATAAGTAAAAAGATAAAATAAAATAAATAAATAACATCAAATAAATAACAACAAGACACAGTAAAACACAATAAAACTTCAAAAGATAAAAACAGTCTCTGGGATAAAAACCAGGATAAGAACATATTATTTATAAATTAGAAGTCATAATAATAAATAAAGCAAGGAAATAGGACAAATAACTAAATAAATGAATAAAGTGCAATGTCACTATTTCTAAATGAGCTCAGTGATGGCGACAGGAACAAAGCTGTTTTTAAGATGCTGTGTCCTGCACCTTGGGACTAAAGACCTCCGTCCAGAGGAGGAGGAGGAGGAGGAGGAGGAGGAGGAGGAGGAGGAGGAGGAGGAGGGGGAGGAGGGGGGTAGTGACGGTGAGGGTGTACTGACCACAGCAGCTGGTATGTTAAAATGAGAACTCTAACATGTAACATGTGGTCATTTCTTTGTCAAGACACTTTATGAGGGCATGGTCTAATAATATTTCCTATTTTCTGGTGCTAATTCACCTTCCTTCAGGGAATGCACAGGTAATTGTTTATGAATATCAACATGGTCATAAAGTATGTCTGACTCCTCTGTCCTGCAGTTTTTCCTCGCAGTATTCTGGTGAACACTGCACCTTAAATATGTTGTTTTTTGCTCATACCATTCTCTTATGTGTTTTCCAGTCTACAGAAGGCCTTCCTAATATACATAATTATTCTATGTTTTACTTCTATCCCAAATCCATTTCAGTAAAAATGTCAATATGGCCAGAAACACGGGATTATGGGAACTCCCCTAAACTGAAGGCTTAGTCTAAAACCAGGAAAGCCCATGTGACAGTACTGTTGTTTTCTGGAAGTACTCTGCCAGAATGAGAGTGAACATTTCCACTACACAGCTGCATGATTGTCACTCTCCTTCCTACCGCTATCTGTGCGTTATTACATAGAAAGTCTCCCTCACTATGTGAACTGCACCCTAAGAAAAGCATGTTCTGATAGACCAGCATCTTTTCATATATTATTCTGTTTTGTAGGGATGTAGTCATTAACACCATGATGTGCTCCTCCTACACACATTTCTTCTTCTCATCTGATACTACCACTGCCCAAGAACAAGCCAAACAATCCAGGTAACTTTTACATCAATCCCAGAAAATTTTAATATGGAGGCAGACCTGCTGCCAGCACTTACACAAAGAAGTGTGGAGATATGTCCAATGTCCAGCTGAAGTGTTCCTTCAAGAATTCTGAGATTCATAAACTGTCTTTTTAAAGTGCAAACCTTCTACAACTGAACTCAGATAAAAATGTATTTTTTATTTAACCTTTATTTAACCAGGTTTGTTCAATTGAGATGGAGGATCTCATTTTAAAGGGAGTCCTGACTAAGACGGCAGCGATACAGTCACATCATTACAGTTTTACAATGTTAAAAGAATTTGTAAACATAGAAAAAACACATCACTTGGGTATCCGAAGCTCGGCCATCAAGTTGAGTCCTGGGAATCTGGGTGTTGATTTTGGCTCAGCAATATCTCTTGAGCATCACTCAAAAAGACTAATCTTCTTTTTCCAGTTTAGGAATTTTTCTAAGTTGAGAACCCTGATGTCAAAGGCAGAACTTGAAATGACCGTTCGTGCTTTTTCTTCTTCCCACTTAGATTAAGGTAACAGCCTTTTTATTTGGCTCCATCACCTTCGAGCTGTTCTGAACTCTGCTGCAAAACGTTTAACTCACACCAGTAAAACAGCACATATCACACCAGTTTTAGAACTACACTGGATTCCAGTTCATTTTAGGATTCACTTTAAAATGTTAATTGTCACTTTTCGAGCTCCTGCTTACATTTCTGAATTTTAAAATCCTAAACCCTCTCTTAGATCTTTGGGTCAATGTTTCCTGGTCATCTCCCACATCCACTTTAAAACAGGGGTGGACTGAGCCTTCAGACGGCCCCCAGACTGTGGAATGCTCTACCACTGTCTCCGCACAATATAAATTCTGTCTTTTAAAAAGCAGCTGAAGACCCTGTTGTTCAGACAAGATTTTAATGAGGTGTGGATTTTTAACACAATTTATTTTTATGCTTACGTGTGTGTGTGTGTGTGTTTCTTTGTTTTATATGATGTTTTTTGTTTGCTTTTTAACAGATTTTACTGTGAAGGACTTTGTTTCTGTGAAAAGTGCTATATGAATAACAAGGTCAAGACAACCACTCAAATATAGCTACAACACTAAACCCTTACTCTTGTAGATTTGATCAACTGTAATATCTGATGGTCCATTCACTTTGATATTTGTGACCACCTCAGAGCCTCACAGAGGTGATCAAAACTCCTTTATTTTTTTTTAAGCAGCAGGTTCCTCCTTCCTACTGGAGCAACACACCTCTCTTTAACCACAGAAATCAATAATAACACTGCAGGAAAACTGTGAGCAAGGAGTTAATAGTCTGTTATGTCTCTAGAATTTAATGACTGGTAAGAGACACCATGGAAGCTATCCAAGCTTTTAATGATATTGCAGTTGAATTGTCAACAGAACTTTTAAAGCATCCCAGGCTGCCTTCATTAAGAGAATGATTTGACAATTGTATCTGTTACATGATGTGTGCATGTATGTCTGGCATGAGCTTTACACAACAGGAAATGGATGTCTTAAATATGGTACATCTCTACCTTACTGGCATTACAATGTGTCTTCACCCAAACACAATTGCACACACACACACACACACACACACACCAGTGAAGCATCCACTATGAGTATATATCAACATACACGTCAAGCAGGACGTATAGTAAACAGACTGATACTAAAGGAATCGACAAAACAGATCGTATTTACTTCTAGTATTACTTCATAACACAACATTAGGATCTGTTATTACATTTACTTCTAATTTTACATTGTAGACTTCCTGGTAAGGAGTGACATAGCTGTGATAGGATGGAGCCACTGACTTCCATTATGGCGTCCTCTATTGTGCCGTCATGGTCTCCAGGAAGCATACAAACAGGCTAATTATGTTTGCCTGATTAAATTTCAGATCGCCCTCTAACCATTTATCTTGCATTTATACCAAGGGTAGTTAATTGCATTAAATGCAATCTAAGGGAATGGTAAAGAACACAGCCTTTGATTTGTGCAGATGCTTGTATTTGGTCTGAGCCATTGCCAGTCTGTGTGATCAGAGTTCAGAATATCCTCAGGCTGTCTCATTTCCTGCTAGTTTACTTGAATAATGAGGTCTGGATTGAGGTCTGTTTTTTTCTTTTTCAAGGGTGGCATTCGTTGTGAAACATGTAATGTTTCCTTGATACTTTGTGCAGAGCCACGCGCTAGAGAGGCACCTTACAGCCTTTCATTTTCCTCTTAAAACGCCATCAAGGGTTTAAGGGGGAAAAGAGTTACGCGTGGTCAACAGTGAATTGCACAGAGCATAAAGGGCTGGTGACCCGAGGTCCACTTGAAAATGAGGTGGATATCTTAGGGCTTACATCAATCATGGCCAATCACACCACTTATCTTGCTCCTCTGAAAGCAATGATCTTGTCACCCTGAACGTTTGCGTCCAGAATGTCACCTAAAAGCAACGCCTATTCAGAATATTCTGAGTAATAAAGCAGTTACACAACAGCCATAACTGGAAAATAGTAGCTCAAAACAACATGGTACGACGACGTGTCTGTGGGGGTTTATTTTCTTGGTTAATCAGTCAGTTATGTTCTTGCTTAAGTGATTGCTTGGTACTAAATGGGAAAATGGGGCAAAATATTGTTGTAATATCATTCAGTCAATCGGTCAAAAACCAAAGATGACATCATCAAATGTTTTGTTTGGTCCATGAAAAATAAGCAGCATTTAAGTCAAAACACTGACATATAAGGGAATCTATTAAACTACTTATCTGAACAGTAGTAAATAGTAAAGAAGTCATGAATATACAGTTTTAAGAAGCTGGAAAAAGAGTTAGGACTTTTTTTTTCATAAAATAATGACAAACTGATTATTAAAATAGTTGTTAATTTAATATCTGTCAACAAATCAATGAATTTATTTAATTTAATAACAAACCTGGTCACAAATATGGACATTATGTAAAATTATTTCCTTTTCAATATGTGAAAGACAGGTCATTAACTGTCCTGAAGGATGAAAGTAAAAAAAAAAAAGTAAATGAGCCAAGTTCCAGCAGGAATTGTTGTTACTTTTTAAATCAGTAAAAATACTTAAAAAAAACAAAGAATATGTTCTTAACCTGTCCTTCCTGGTTAAATAAAACAAACAAACAAAAAAAGAAAACAGTCCAGTTGAAATTGGAAATCAACTCCAGATATCATATATTTTTTTGCCCAACCTAACAGTGTTTGTGAGCTCTTTCAAACTGCAGATAAAACCATCCACGACTCCGACCATGTCCCAGTGCAGTTCCAAAAGCTCTTGCAGTGTCACCTCACAAATTTCCCGAAGCCTGGTACGGAGGACGGAGCGAGTACAGAACTGACCCCAAGACAAAAGGACAGGTAAAAAGTTTGGCTCATTCCGCCAGTAAACTTCTGTTTTTCATCGACGTGGAATTCCAAAGATTAAAGTTTTCTGTTGTTTTTCTAATGCACATGTTAAAAAATAAAAATTCCATCAACTTAATCTTTTCTTTTTTTATACATAGGTTTGTGAAATGTTGATCTTTACCATTAAAAAGTGATTATAGTGATTTCAAAATGACCTCCAGATAATGTCCCAAAATAATGGTCTGGTATAGCGAAATACCAGAAGAAACCGTCCCTGACCAATCAAAATCATCTAATCCACAAAGCCATGTAATGACCACACACTGACAGTAATCAGTGATGTCAACTATGAACACTTTGTACACTCACAGTTTTACCACAACCTTCTGAGAAGTAAGGTGCAGAGTTTTAACCAATAAGACTGATGTTTACAAGTGCAGAAACATTTCCTGAACACGATTTAATGAAACCACATTTGAGCTGGCATTCATAACCCCTTTATGGCGGCATAGTGCAGCTATAGGGCTATTAGCAAAATATATTCTTTGTCACAGGTTATGAATGGGAGAAACAATGAACATAAAATGTCTTTGAAAGTTGTTGGTCGGCGATGTAGTGTCATTGACAGCCAATGTTTTTTTTCATTTGATGTAAAATTCTTTTCATTTTTAACATGATAGCCTACTGCTTTTATGTTGTTGTTCCAGTTTGACATTGCATGTGGACAGTTTAAGTAAAGTGAAGAAAGCCATGTTTGGTTTATGTTGTCAGGTGGACACAGAGAAATTACAAAATTTGAATAGTCCATGAAAAAAATATAGACTAATATTTTGTCCATATCCCCCTGCTCTACTGTCAGGGTGTAAGAAACTATTCCTGCTGCTGCTTAGATTGAGTCAGTATTAAAGATGCACCGATCCCGATCCAGTATCGGGATCGGGCCTCCAATATAAAATTAATAAAGTATGGGACAGTATCTGAATATGACATGACGTCACCGAT
>JAPTGW010000017.1:17074393-17084449 GCA_029814545.1 Apogonichthyoides opercularis
TAGTCTTCTTCAGGCTGTAAAAAATGTGCATTCAGTGTGATATGTTCATTCAAAACACTAGAAACCTCCAACATAACTAGTGTCTTCACTGATAGGAAAAGACAACTCCACTTTATAGAAAGTTTAATCCGAAGACTTACCACATTTGCATATTATGGAGATTTAGTTTAACCTACTTCAGCGCACCGGGCTGATTGCCAGAGATAGTGATGCTTCAAAGCCCAAAGGCTGTTGTACCTCTAGTCTCAATGCTGAGCTCGAGGCTGCTCACCGTCAGTATTTTTATCCCTGAAAACTCACCGCTAGTGTGCTGCACTTTCACTCTGCCAACTTCTGGTATGCTGTCTTTCTTCCCCTGTTGAGAGGACTCAAAGCAGTGTGTGTGAGCTGTAAACAAGTTCCCACCCCCCACCCACACCGCCACACACACACACACATATACTCAGACTGTATCTGGGCAAAAAGACCTTTCTGAAACCATAAGCATCTGTCTCATCATATGATTGCATTTCATATGTCACACACTTGAATCACGGGGCACAGAAGGCTTCCCTTCACACCTAGAGGAAGTCAGCCAGAAACCAGAGCACATGTTACGACTGCTGAAAGAACAACTGTCCACAAATGTGTGCGCAATATGAACATGAGCAATAACACGGCAGCATGGCAGCTAAACACTGCTGAATTACAACAGATGCCTCACTATTATTCATCCTTTACAGACTGAAGCTGTGAAAATATATTATCCACCATTATTTTCTTCTTGGTATTCACATAGTTCTTTTCAGGTGACTTGATATGAATTGCAATACAGATGTAGAATTAAATCAGCAGTGAGATATAACAATAAAGTGGAAATATTGGGTTCAAGTCAGTGACACGGTATACAATGAATAAGAATTTAGCAAGATTGGAATTACAGTATATATTCAAAGAGTAGAAAGTTCTATTCAAAGCGTTTTTAATGGAATTTTGTTTGCAATTTAGCAAGGTGTCAAAGAGCTTCAGCATGCTTCATAAAATCCTTTTTGCAAGAAGCTGGCAAATCGAACACTTTCTCTCCTACACAGTCTTTTTAAACCTCATTTGACCCAGTGTTATGTGATTTTTCACTACTATAGACAGAGACGTACCTGAACATAGCGTGGGAGAAAAAGTAAATTACTGAATGATGACATGTAATATGATGTTTGCGTGTTAGCAGTCGTGTTGACGGATGAAAAGCTTTTTCTTTTTCAGGGCTGAGGATTCATAGTGAAGAAGACACAGTGAAAATATTTACTGTACTGAGTGAAAGGAGATTGCTTTTTTTTAAAGTGTTGACAGACTGTGAGGGTTAAAAACATTCAGAATGAAGTGCAGAAGAGGCTGTTGATGTGTGGCGTGCAATAACCTTTTATACTATGCGACTCCTTCACCATCCCACCTCACGGCGCTGCACCCTGGGGATCTTCATTCAATCCTGAAAAGCGAAGTTATGTTGATATATATCATTTTCAGTTGGATTGCCTCACCTGATGATGTTGGTGACTAACGGGATGTCACATCAATTATTGAAACCTTTAATATACTGCACATGCTCTTGAGGTATGAATACTGAATCATTCATAACTTGGTGGCTTTTGACACATATAGTCTCACTCATAGACTCATATAACAGACTCAGTCAAAGTGACACCTGTGAGAATGATATGATACGGAGGAAATGAAAGAGGCGCGACACGTGATGGAAAGTTGTTTTAATTTACCAAAACAACAAACAGGTGCACTTGCACACGGATTACCTTGTATCCCTGGTAAATACACACCCTCAGATGTAATGACAGATGGCATTTTCAGTCCGTGATACACTGGTGATCTTGAATGGAGGTTCCCCAAGGATGCAGTGCTGTCAGGCTGATGGACTCATTAGACATGCATCAATGTGTGTACAGGAGAGGGCCTGTTTTTATCACCCCTGGGCTGTTTGTGACACACTTTTCCTGTGCTGGATGGATAATCGAAACACTAATTAAGATGTAGACATATTCTGAGGCGCCACTCCACTACCTAATACTAAACACACTCAGGTTTCATGCTCTTAGTTCCGCATTAATAGCGAGCAGCGCAGGTACAGAACATCAATTGAAGTCACCGAATAGAAAAAAAACACTACTTCTTTTTAATAGGACAAGCCTGAGAAAGTTTCATGTAATGGATTTATTTAAGGTTGTTATATAATTCATTAACATTTAATAGACCAGTAGTAAGTCATTAATACAAACTAGGTTATGATAAATCTCCTCTGCTGATATATGGCCCTTTTCCTGCTCATTTAATTCATCTTAATGGTTCATTAAAACGTCCTTTTTTTTAACATCTTACTTGCATTATTAACTCCAGACAGGATAGCAGGGACAAAATGTGGACGCCATTAACAAAGGTTCAAGGATGTCTCACTTTATAATAAGCCTGGCACTAAATATTCATAACGTTAATATATAAATAATGGAGATATAAATGGTTTATTTGAACCTAAGCTCCACTTGTGTGTGTGATGGACAGGTCAGAAAAAAAGCCACTAAGTGCTTATAATTAGGTGTTATTTTGTCAAGGTAGTCAAAAATTTTCATGCTCACTTTTATGGAATGAGCCTTGCTGATGTGCTCTGTTAAGCAGGAATTAATTAGTCAAGTATGTTAAATGGAATAAGCCAAATTAAGTGTTAAAAATGTCTCGTAGCCAAGGTGGGTCTCTGTAAAGGTCCTATCCGGATTGAACAACAAAAGCACCAGCATTCCTGACCTGGACTTCCCCTGAACAAGTTGACAACAAGCAACAAAAATGTAGTGATGCACTGGTTTAGTCCCTCATGACCATTGTTGACCATCTGGGCTGTGTCCTTTTCTGTGAAGCCCCTTGATACATACATGTTTATGCACTACAGGTGGGACTTCCCAAGGGGTCACGGGGGCCCGGAGGGAGCCGATAGAAGAGCCGCTTAGGGAATGACATCACTTAATCCTGATGTGTCAACACCCAGATCACCGCAGAAGCAGAGGCTGTGCACTCAGAGGTTTGTGTGTGTGTGTGTGTGTGTGTGTGTGTGTGAGTGTGTTGGCATCCGACGATACAGTGCGTATGATCTGAACCTGATGTCACTGTTTTCCACGGCTGCCCCAAAATCCAATCCACCCACCTAAAAGAGTGAGGCGAAAGTTTTTGCAGCTATTTTTGTCCGCCCGCATGCCTCTCCTCTGAGCAAATATTCATTTCCTCTGCTAATTCAGGGTGAGGACCTCAAAGCCCATGTTCTAAAAATGGCAGGTCTGTCAACCTAAAGGGCTTTTGAGGAAGAAGATGTCAGTTTATAAAGGTTGTGGCTGTCTTTGATGCCCAGATGGATGGATGGGGTTGACTTTTAGGAAGGAATGCGTCATGAAAAACCCTGTTACTCAAAATACTCCATCATGAAGTCAAAGAGGAGATTTAACCCATAAAGACCCAAACAGCCATCAAAAGTATCTACTGATCCAAAATATTTAACACTTGTTTAACCACTAATCCTATCAATACATGAAAAGAATTGGTATAAAATGCAGTTTGGCATCTTTCAAGGTCATCAGATATGACCCATTTGGATGTTCAGAGGCTCCGTAGTGAAGGTGGAAACAACATTACCTTCTACAGCATTAATTCACCAGTAAAATCCTTGGAGTTGGATCAATGACAGAAGTTCGAGATGCTTGTTTTTATGTTCAATGGTTGATATCCTAGCTGAAACAGTCACTTTTCTCCATTTTTTTCTGTTGTAAAATATAAGCTTCAAATTTACTCTGAATTTTCATGACTGATCAGTAAATACATAAGGGAAAATACCAGATTTACACTGAAAAATTAAAAATACAGAGGATAATATTGTAATAAATGATGATAAATTATTTGAGAAAGGTTAAATAGAGAGAAAAAATAATTTGGGAACTGACACAATAGTAGCACTAGGCCTTTATTGGTTAAATAAATAAGAATTGATTCTAGGTAGAGGACTAGGTATATTCAGTATGTAACACTGCAGCAAAAACCACTTCCACAACAAAGAAGTCAAATGGTTCTGCTGAAGAACATGATGATCATTTACTTCCACATGTGTTGTTTTTCAAACAGGTTAATTTACCATCGAAAGCACTATTTACTCACTTCCTCATTGGGTTTGTGGGATGTAGACTCTAAAAAAATGCAAGTTCTTCAGGTTTGTGCTGATCTGAAGTACTGAGAGGAGGGTGCAGGGTTTCTGATCGCATACCAGGAGCGACCAGCACACAAACAAGGTCAAAGGTCATCTGATGTGTGTGAACCTCCCAATCCTTCTCCAACTTAGATCACACTGACTTAAGTCGTGGATTTGTGGCTGTCAGAGGAGACGAAATGAACGGCGGAATGGTATTTCACAAGGACCTGCTTACGACAAGGTTAAATCATGTTTGTTTATTTCTCTATTAAACATTTTATTGTGTTAACGATAAAACCTGCACAGTAACAGCGGGCATGGTCTGGACCCACAGCTTGTAACCCTCGAAGGTAGTAAGACTGTGCTTTGTGTAAAAGACAGTGTAATTAAGCAATGGTGTCACCCGTAACATAACCCTTTTCATGGGTTGTTTACATGGTTTCTTTTGATCTCACACCAGTTGTGCTCTGTTGCGTATGTAGCGAGGGGTGGGGCACATGAAAACCATTCAAGGAACTGTATGCAAAATGAGGCATGAATGTTGTAGCATAAAAGCCTCACACACAGGCTAATGTAGTTTACTTCAATGCATGCTATAACATGTTGCATGAACCTGCTTGATGGTGGATAATGGCTGTCAAAATCACAGCTTATAAAACAGAATAGCTCTTGGGCGTTATTTTTTATGGCATGCATGAAATGTATTCATGAAATGTAATCTAATGATGTTACAGTGTGAAAGCGTGTTGATATATGACATCTGCAAAATTTATAGGCAGTGATGGGAGTAACTGTATGCATGTGTCTAGAATGCAAAATATGAGCAGCACTTGGTAATGATAATACGCCAATACGAATCAATAGAATGCTAATAGCGATTACTTCATAAAAAGCTATTTTGTTAAGAAGCATCACTATTTGATCCTAAGCTCAAAAACATTCAACAGCATCCAACCCATTTTGGGCACCTTCTAAGACAAAGCAAAGTAAAATCAGTGTGGAGAGTATCAAAATTACATGAGTTCCACTACAACTAATAGTCATTGGTTTCCAGTGAACTGCTATCGGCTGTAGCTTTTCCCATTTTTTGGACCTAGAGTAATAATAATCAACAAAAATTATGTGACAATATGTTATTTATTAAAGGAAAGGAATCTACAAATATGTACAAAGCTATTAAAGAAACTAATAGTTTAAAAATGATGTGTTATATCGTCTTATCTTTTCTCATTTGTTTCTCCTTTGGGAAAACAGAAAAGTTAAAAACCTTTTCTGGTGCTGCTATTTAAGAGGACTGCTATTTTTTCCCATGTTTTGCTTCATACTGATTTCACGTTTGCATACACTCCATTATATATTGCATTACTAAAACAATTAGTAAGAATATTCATATCCTCAGATTCAGTTTCCAAAATATTTGAAATTCTTCATTCACACACAGTAATCTGTTCATTCATAAATTACATTTTAAAACATGCATTCTTTGATCTGGGGTAAAATGGATTTATGTGACCTTCCTTATGGGAGGTAACAAACATACACTTCTCATTTCTCCTTTTTAATAACAACATCTAGATGAAAACAGAAAGTCCCCAAAACTCCTCATTTTTTCACGGCAACCACAGAGGAAATGAGGTCATCAAGCCTGTCGATGACTATACTGACCATTGAACACATGATATCATTGTGGCTTTGGTTGTCTTGGCGCCTGTGCTTTGAGATAATTCGGTCTTTGTGATATACTATAGGTCACTATAGGACAATTACTCTCATTTAGTCTTTCCAAACTAGGAATGACTCTACATGATGTTCTTTATTAAGAAGTGGGAACTACCTTTTAACTACACTCTGTGTGAACCCTTTGTATGTCAGTCACAGGTTACTGTCTGCATTGTGTGCATGCTGTTGATAGTTTCACAAGTCATTTTGTTCCTATGTCTTCTCTGCCTGCATAATAAATAAATTCTGTCTTCTCTCTCTGCTTTTAAGATATCCTACCAAACTCTTGCTCATCTTTTACAAGGAACATTGAGATGTTCACTCACTCTGTCCTTATTGCACCCAGATATGTTCTTCCTTTCCTTCACTGCTAAAAAGCAGAGGCAGTCATGCTGACAGTTGCCTCTCTTCAAAGCTTCTTTAATGGAACGTCAATTCCCGCTTCCCCTGGGACAGTGACTGGGGGAAGATGAGGAGACTGTGTGACTGCTGGCTATAGGACCAGCCAGCTGCAGCTCATATCCACTATGCCAGAGTCTGCTCATCCTCTCTCAAGTAGGCAGAGACATATTCGCCTTTGTGAACTCCTGGTTTTAAGGCATGGCTGTCACAGTGATGTCTAACTGTGTGAGCGCTCCTGGATGATGATCGTTTGATCTGCATGAAAACGCTCTGAGCACAAGACAATGTCTCCAGCCATTACTGCTAGTTAGGTGCCTACCTGGTATATTCTATTATTAACCAGGCAGAGAAGAAATGTTGCAATTAAAAATTTCTTCCCTGGAAACATCTTCATAAATTTTTGATGCCGTTTCTTGAAAGTCCTCAGACAAGTTCTGATTTCGCCTCATTAACTCGTCATATTTTATGCTGGTGCTTGAGCACAAGTGGCATCGTCTGTTGCCTTCACTGTACTGATGTTAAACCATAATCAATGTGCATCCCTAACTCATGTTGCTCTTCTCGGGACTGACATGACCTAAGGTGACAGAAATCATAATCCTAATGTGTTAGCCAGAGTTTCTGGTGAAGGTAATATTTGGGCTGTGGTATAACTGTTCCTCCCTCATGCTGTGACTCCAGACCAAGCCCTTCATTCCACTGACTGTGAGCTGCAGGAATGTGCTGGTCGTCAAAAGCAGGTGGTCCCAACCAAAGGTGTGTTTGTCAAAGTCTGTTTGAAATGAAGCCACATCTGTCTAAACTGTACAAGGGGTATTATGGTACCAACACCACTCTGGTGCACAGACTGCTAACATCTGCTGCCCATGTGCTGTTTGCAGCAGTGACAGGGAATTGTGTAAGGCTCAGTCACCCAAAAAGCAAAAGCCCTTGGGAAAAAGGAAGGAAGCCAAAGTAAAGACATTAAAATTCATTTACAGCTCAGTCATGCAACCTCCTCCTTCTTTCATAAATTGACCTGAAAATAGAATTTCCCAAGCATAAAATTCCTCTGTGGTAGCTGGTTCATTTCTCAACACTGATTGACAAATTTCAGCAGAGCTGCTGCTCAGAGGTACAAAACGATATTCGTTCTGTGGGGCAAATAACATTTGAGGTGTGAAACATGGTGGGTGTTAGTTTAAGAGGTTTACATCATAACTCCACTGCCGGAGCCACTGGGTAATATCTGTCTAATTAGGACAGCGTTAAAATAAATCAAAACATGGCTGGGACTGACACAGCTTGGTTACAGCAAATGTCTCCCCCTTTCCTTCCTCAGTACTCTGTAGCTCTTAATTTTGAGGAAGATGGTGGAACTAAGGGCTCATGCTGTGTGCCTTCATGGCTCACTCAAGTGCCACTGCTTTAATGTGCAGAGCGCTTGCGACTGTGGGTATGGGCAAAGTATGTCCTCAGATCTTCAGAGGCGCCGCCAGATCAGAGGGCGGCTGTCACACCTCCAGGCAATCTCCAGCAGCAAAGAGGAGATCCTTCAGAGCCGCTGACCCCCCAGAGATACAGCAGGCCTGCCCAGGAAGCTGCACTTGTGTGAAAGATTTCAAAGAAAGCAAAGGCTGCCCAATTGATTTTCGTAACTCCGCCTCTACCCCGTGTCAAAGAGGAGATGCTAAAAAATCCTAGTTCTTTAATGTCTGCTAATCCAAGACAGAACAATTGATTTAGTTGATAAATGTTTTGTGGAGAAGTTTCTATATAGGTCAAGGCTGCATAAAAAATGAGCAGCAATTAAAACCCCAATGTTCACATCATTTGTATGATTTAAAATTCTCTTTTCATGAAAACTAGTTTCAGTTTTTAATTATACCATAATAACAACCATGCATTTAGTGTGTCAAGATGATAAGAATGGAACTAAGTAGGATTTCTAGATTTCTTTTAGTATGAATGAAATTGCATGTTAATCCTTTCCTTGGCATTTCCTGCTAAAGTATATATTTGCATAATAATACTACATCCTGTAGAAGCAAAACTAAGAGGAAGTGTGTTTCGAGGGACGGGGAGCGGATTTCAGTGTCTATTCACAGACCTGTCCAACATCTTTCTTTTTTTTTCTCCTCTGCCTGCCAGTCCTTTCCAGTTTTGCTTAAAATTCTGAATGCACACTGTTTTCATGGAGACAATACCTTTATGTTTTATTTCCTGGAATTATTCCCTTTGGCTGTGAAGCCTGGTTTGGCGCTTTGCTGTATCCAATTAGCTTCACAGAGACAGCAGAGGTGATCCTCTACAGGCCAAACAAAAAAAGTTGAATAGGTCATTTCACGGATGAGCACAGCGTCGTACCCCCTCCCCAAAGAAACTCAAGGATGCTTAAATCCCTCAAGCCTGGGAGGGATGACGTAATGCTAAACGTTAAATCTCCAAAATCATGACACATATTGGCTTCCGAGACTGCTGAAAGATGGAGCCGAGTATCGAATGAAGGGGGATTTATGATGCCTTAAAACACAACTTTAAATTAGGTGAGTCATCGGATGCTCCGGGCCAATTGGAAAGACCCTCAAGGGTTGTTTGTCTTCAAGTCACCCCCTCTGACATTAATGAGACCCTGGTACAAAGAGAAGATGCCTGACCTTTAACAAGCTAAATAAAGGTCTACACAGGAAATAAAACCGATTCGACCTTGTTTTTGCAACTGTGCAATATCTGCTGACAATTCAACTGTAAAGATCAAACCTTCTGATGTCTCTTGTTTTATGATATAGGCCTGCTTTAATCTCAACTGTGCACATGTTAAATAGCTAATATTCATTTTGACAATAAGTATATGGTTTTAACTCACATCTAAGTCTTTACAAAAGTACATTCCCTAAGAGACGTCCTCTTGTGATATCTGCTAAATGCAATGTGATCTTTATGTCATAATTCCTCAGGCTACCAGTGGCCCAAGGGATTCCTAATGTGATTTCATTTGGGGAAGAAAATCTGGTTGTATCACATACTGTGCATTATGCATACTAAGTCAAACACTCGACAGAATGCAGTTAGAGCAGAGTAAATGGGGGTTTTCCAGTAAAAACTGAACTTTTTGGGTCAGCAGTATTCACAGCTTTTGTGTGACATGTTTTCAGCAAGAACTTCTTTCCCCACTACACCTGAAAAGCCTCTGTGGTAGTGCATAAATAATACAGTACAAACTAGTCTATTGCACCATTAAAGACCTTGAAAATACTTATTAGCTCCAAATCACAACTTCAAATGAAACAAACACTGCTTCCTACAGCGTTGCATTTATTGTTAAAAGTGAAAACAAATTCCCTAATATATATTCAGTTTATCTTCCAATCCAAGTAAACTCATTTGTTAGGGAGCTGTGAGCAATTTCTGTGCTGGATGGTAATGTTGTTTTTACTAATCATAGCAGCATAATATTCCTGCCTGAGTGAGTTTTTGCCTGCAGTTATGTTAAATTAGACAGTATGCGTGGCATGCTACATTCGCAGAATTATTTGAGTCCGTTTCTCCCCCAACTCATTAACTATTCAATGTGAACTCCTGATCCTGCAGGGTATTGACATTAATTCCCCACACTACTAGAGCAGGCAGTTTGGAATGTTTAAAAAGACCCTAAATCTTGCCCCGTCTGACTTCAAGAAATTAAAAAAAAAAAAAAAAGGTTTTGCAAAACAAACTTAACAATTTGCTAATTTGTGTGTTTGAAATGT
>JAPTGW010000017.1:19166923-19185549 GCA_029814545.1 Apogonichthyoides opercularis
TTCATTTACTTTTTTTTTTTTTTTATTGTCATACGGAAGAAATGAAAAATATGTTGAATTATTTGGTTGCAGTGTTGGATTCGGTTCCAAATTATGAATGTTCCCTAAGGTGCATCAGAATTAAAGCACAGAATCCTTGAGCTGCTTAGCCATCTCATCCACATTTAGGCACAGATAATCAAGAGATCAAAGGCATTAGACCTACAGCAGACAGACTAGTGGGCGAATCAATATAGGAGACGAAACAGACTCCTGTGGCCTAAGGAAAGTGGAAAGCATTTGGCCCACCTTAGAGGCCGACAGGGGATTGCTAATGAAGTCTCTGCATTCTTGCATCAACGTATTAATTCTTTTTTCCCAGCTTCCACCATCCCTCTGCATCCCCTTCTTCCATATCACCTCTCTCCCCCTGTCTCCCCCCTGCTGTTCCTCACTTTTCCATTCACTTCCTCTCCAAGTCACCTGAACATCTGTTTGGCCTTGTGATGGGTGCCCAGCTGTCCCACTGTTTCCCCAATGAAGCGGCCAACAATCTGCTCTGTGGTCCATAATACCCTGGAGACTGCACGAACATATGGATGAGAGAGAGTAAGAGAGAGGGAGAGGCTCTCAACCACACGAGTGTCTCTATTTGCCTTCAGGCACACAAACAGGTCTACATTTTACACCTCTGGTGTCAGCATTGCAAGCCACCAGCTAAGGTTATCAATGTGACATAAAAATATCTTAACAAGTGAAGCATCCAAAACCCCCAAACGATGGTTTCACTTCTTGTAACTAATGACCATACATGGCTGCTTTAACACAGATGCCTTTCTTCTGCAAAAAAAGAAAAAATCTCTCAATGACATTAACAACTGAAGCTTATCTTTGCATCATCTTTCACCTGCCTCAAAATAGCACATTTCCTCTATGGCATAACGTCTGGCTGCAAACAAGGCACTGATGCCATGAAGACAGCAGATAGCAGCCTGCAGCCAGGTTGCACCGGATCTGGCCTGGCTGTCTCATTGCCTCAAAGTTTTTTCTTGCCAAAAGAGTTCAGGCAGACTTGGGATCAGTTTTCCCAGCAAACGAGCAAACTTCGCCTATCTCATCTAACACACACTCTTTTTTTTCTGGAGGGGATGACGATGATGAGCAGCAAAGATATAAGCACCCCGGGGAGCCAATTATCACATTGAGGAGATTTGCTTAGTGTTTCAAGAAGACAATGTTCAGCATGAAACACACACAGGCAGCCACACACACACAGACTGACTCACACACACACACACACACACAGACACGCAGACAGTCGGGCTAACACAGGCTCAAATGCACATCGTGATGCCCAAGTATAAAAGTGTGCAAACACATGTGCATACACACAAACACTTACAAGCATGATGACTTCTCACATACAATCACACAAGTGGGTGATTATCTGCACAAGTACAGAGAAGAGAGAGAACCCGAGATCGGCAAAATGTAGCACATTTCCCTAACAACCTGCTGGGCCCAGACTGCACCGGCTGTATTTCCACACACAGAGGAAGTCCACTGCATATTAATTCATTGTATGCTAAGTATGGCATCATTTTAAATATTCATCTGAAACATGTCAATGGAGCAAAAGGACTACTCTGTATGGACAGCAACTGTGGAAGAAAATTTGTACTGCAGTAATACATTCAAGGTCAACAGTTTTATTGTAAAAACTCCACCATACAGTGAAAGGGCCTTTCCAGTGACAGGGATTTTCCACAGAAGGTGGGATTACAGGAAACACTGATACAAATATCATTAAAATGAAAATAATTTAAATAAAGAATCTAATCAGAATAAATGCATATTTTAAGATTTTAATACATTTAGCATATATGCACTCAATTCTTTAAAGTTGTGGTCATTACACAGGGTCGTAGTATGTTAAAAGTGAGTTAATTTGCTAAGGGGCAACAACTACAGCTTGAAAATGAAGAAAGTATGAAAGAATGCAGTGTGACAAAATAGATGACAGAGTTTAATTGTCTTTCTTTTTTTCTTTTAAATTACATCTGTGACTAAAAAGTTCAACCAGTATGTGAATGTGAGAGTGAATGAATATATGAGTGCTATAGAAATCCAATCCATTATTATTATTATTATTATTATTATTATTGTTATTAGTAGTAGTAGTAGTAGTAGTAGTAGTAGTAGTAGTCGTCGTCATCCTGTTGTTGTATTTCAAAAGGTGCCCTTACAATAGTACCAATAGATTTTGTTAAGGTATGTCATTACAATAATTATCTGCTAATATTAGCCTTTATTTAGTATTATACAACATGGTCACTCAGCTAGCTTGGTAATTACTGCACTTACACATTACTTAAAGTGGATATTACTGCAAGCTCTGTGTGTTAACATTTAGTAAGTCGCTGAAAATCCTCAGTAGCACTGACATTTTCCTTAGGTGGTGTTTTCAGTAGTTTAGCCATAGTGTTAGCTTGGTGAGGTTCATTTATCACTATTCACACTTTTCCAGCCCCACCTCCTTGTCCAAATATGGTCACTTCTGGTTCTAAAACAAACAGGATGAAACCTGCAAAAGAACAAGCTTGAGGTGTCAAGACATCAGTCCACAAATAAGTGAGTGACATCACAGCACTATGGTTCTAACCGCTTCTTTTTACAATTAATGATTCAATATAGAGTATGACATATACATATAAGTGTCCACTCCGAGAATAAATAATAATATTGCATGTAAAAATGAGGTAAAACTATAAAAAAAATACAAACATGAAGAAAGATGCTTAATTACTTAATGACAATTAATTACATAATAATATAAAATAATAACTTAACCTACTTTTACGCCTTTATAGTCTGTAGTCTGGACCATAAAACCTGAGATTCATGACTGATAATTAGTACAAAACGTTGCAAATGGTATCAGTTACGTAGAAAACAACTTCAGTCTGTATTCTTAGTCTTTACAGCAGTGTGTGCCAACACATTTCTGTTCTTGATTTTCTTGGAAATAGCACACTTACATTTCTATAACACATTGTAATACATTATGTTCATGCAGTCAAATACTGTAAAGCAGCTGGGTAAAAACAGGATGCTCTGCTTCTTGAAATATGGCTGTGAAAGTCGTTTTGCTTTGTTTTTAGTTGTGCTTTTCTTTTTGCATAATGCCAACACATTTTTTTATCTGCTATCCTGCCGACTGTCGGTACTTTTTAAGCCAAAGTATTGTCAGAGTTACTTACAACGCTGCAACGACGGGCTCGTAAACAACATTCAACATACATGCCACTCACAGCTGCGAAGCCCTGGTGAAAAGCCAACTTCAGGGAAATTATCATCAAAGGAATCAAATCTACAAACAGATTACTGCACAAGATGTTATTTTGGTGGATCAGAGGGGACTTTCATCTCCCATCTTTGAATAATGCAATCTTGCTGTGGCCAGTGGGTATTGGAGGGAGGCCATTTGAAATCTAATTGTAGCATATGGGTGCTCTTGTGAGTGAAGGGATAGAAGATAGGAACTCCTACGCAGAAATGACCAACGCTGATCTACCAGTCAACGTTAACAATAAAATCCATCCAAAAGAGCGAAATCTATGATGAGTTTAGTTATGATATAAAAGTACTGCACTGATGCATTTTTCTCTGGCTTTGTGATTCATTGCATCTGCAGTGTGCCTCCGTTTAGAGACAAACTGTAGATGAGAGACTAGGTCAAAGCTTTGGCCTCCATTTCGAAGAGGTCCCCTGTGGCGTGGGAGAGCAGACAGAAGGTCAGGACACCTGTCTGCAGAACAGAACCATGTCCTGTCCTTCAGGCCCCCACGTGACACTGCCCAGCTAGGGGAAAAAAAAGGAAAAAAGAAAAGAAAAAAAGAGAGGGCATGGTATTTTTTTCTCACAGAGGAACAGAAATGATGAAAAGTCATGACCACTGTGAATCCCAAATGAAAAATGGAATGGTAGGAAAGAAGACATCCCATCATTTCTTTGCTGCGCTGACAGGTTTACTAGCTAAGAAAACCACACACTTAACTGACGTATGGAATAAGATAATGATTTACAGAACAAATAACTGATGTATGTTTTAACTGGTGTATGCACATTCACTCCCCTCTTTTAACACATTTAAACTGTACAAGGTGATAAAGGTACATATGAAAGTGCAAAAACAGCAAAGATGCTGCTTGTGCACATCTGTTATAAATGGGAAATGTGTTGCATTCAGGCTTTATACCATGCTGCGATAAAACCCTGTGTTTAGAGGCACACAGTTACCCACAGTTAAAGACTGGTACTGTCTGTCCAATAAAAAAGTCTGCAAGGATGCAGCGGTCAAGAGTTTTTCTTTCTTTTTTTTGTGCTCATATATGTGTGCATTGCCAGCCACAAAAGAAAAAGGTGGCGCTGCCAGCTACCTTTTACCCATGAGGCACAGAACTGCAGTGGGTAAATGCACTAAACTTCAACTCTGTGTGTTGGTATGAATGCACACACACATGCACAGTCATCTGCATAGACATGAGCCAGCACACACATACACAAGCACCCGTTCTTCTTTCTCCTTGGTGTGTGTGTGTGTGTGTGTGCGTGTGTGTGTGTGTTGTTTATATGCTTTTATGTCTTTTCCCTTGTTATCTCTTGGGCTTTCTGCAGCGCTGGCACCCCAGGGGATGGAAAAAGAAGACAAACATGGTTTGATGTGGTCGAATTTTCTGCCATCGGAGAATGAGGAAAAGAAAGAGAAGCCTTAAAAAAATACTGAAAGTGAGATGCAAAATGTAATTGCCTCCTCAATCACGTTCAAAAGAACTCTATCATCACAATACTTTCCCCCGCCGTGCTTCATACATGGGGAATTATTAGGCTTGCTGTCCTTCACACAACTACAATAAAGAATCATCGACAGAGGAATCGAATTGTGAGATACTGAGCTGTGTAATCACCAGGATTTATCTCCATTTTACAGCCTCTTATCATTTCATAATTCATATTTCCAACTGTTGCCTCTCCCCTCTGGGATCGAGCAAGGGACGAGACTGGTGATTGAATGCTCGCTCGCTTCCTTTCTCTCAGTCTTCTTTGTGCTATCCTCAATTAGCTGCTGGAAACAAGTTTACACCAAAATGTATATACACATGTGTGCACTGACGCTGTTGGGCTTTAAATGTATTTCTACAGCCAGTGGTGGAGAAGGCACTCAGGTCAAATAAAAGTAGCAATATTATGGTGCAAAAAGTACCCTGTCTATAGCAAGTAAAGTTCTAAAAAGTTACTAAAATACTTCTGAACACAATCGAACTTGCAATGATATATTTATATGCACTAGTTCCAAGACGACACAAATTAATATATTATTATTTAAAACTTAAACTCTGTGTAGGAGACTTTTTGCAACTCTTCATCTAGAAATAGTTATATGAAATGTTGCAACTGGTAAAGGCATTGGTCATTTCTGTTACTAAAAGTAGAATGTTTGGCTATGAAAAATAATGGAATGTAAATATAAAGTAGCTGAAAATGCAAATACTAATGAAGAGGTTCGTCAAAAATGTACTTAAAAATAGAACCTGAGGAAATGCACTCAATTCACCACTGTCTGTGGCACATAAAGTAAATTCAAGTTGAATGTGTGTGTTTAAGTGTCTCTAAGTTGTCCCCACATGTCTATTTGTCCCATCTCTCACTGACACCAACAAAATGCAGAATATGATTGATGAAGGGCAGTGTGCTGTGAAGAATGTCTATGTAAAGAAAACAACCAGCCTTGAATGATTTACACTGTCTGTTACCCTGTTATAATAAGCTGTAGCATTACCACACTATATGGATTCACGCGCCAAAAAACAGGAGTAATAGAAGTGGAAGAAAAAAATGAGGGGGGAAAAAAAAGAGCGTTGGACAGAGCCATGTAGTGAGAAGCTGAAAGTATGAGCAGGCAGTCAGAGGTATATTATGATATATGTGCCAACAATATATTGTAAAATGCATATTATGTTTACTCACTTGCACTGGCCATTAGCTATACATACACACATTTTTAGCCTAATTCAGTCAATTATATGTACATTTATGTATGCATAACTCTGCAATAAAAGTTCCGATGGCTCACAGGGATGGCAAAAGAAGACAAAACAACACAGGCTACAATTATGGCAAAAAAAAGTTATTTCCCAGTCTACACAGCGCTTCAGAGGATTGCATGGATTACACTACATTGTAAAACATTTTGTCAGAGTCATATTCTTACTTTATGAGCCAGAGCCCACTAACAAATGCAACAAACCGAGGCAGAGGCTCAGGCGGCTTCTGCTGCAGCTTGGGCGCCAATAGCCAGGATGATGAAGTCAGAGCCGCTGGGCAGTGGCTCCACTCGCTGGGATTGAGCAGTCAGAGCACCAACGCCGAGAGAAGCCAAGCCTCTCTGCGGCAGTGATATTTAGTGTTGACAGCCGAGTCGGATTCTGTTGTTGGTGCCAGTGCAGGGAGGTTGAGGGGAGTGCAGGTGTGACAGAAAACATCCAATGTCAACAGGAGGCGGAGGAGGACTTACTGGGCTTGTGTAACCTACTGTACATTCATTTTACAGGTACACCAGCCTACGTGTGATGCGGTCCGATTCAACAGCCTCGCAGTAAAATCCTGACGGGGATAACGTGTAACAATAACTTTTTTTTTTTACTGTTTTTGCGAGGTGTTAATTTAACTGAAGCCTGAAATTTACCATATGGTGCTACTGTGATTTTGTGTTATATTTAGAGGTGTTTCTCATATTTTTTTCACCACACTTATAGCCTATCGCCATGGTGGAAATTGGGCAGGATTTGCTGACTCAACGCACCAGTACATTTGGCCCACAAGGTGATATTTGTCAGCCCTCATTTATGGATTATGTTCCTGGAACCGATTTCAGCAAGCAAGTGGTCGACCAAACCAACTGGAAAATTATTATTGTACACCTTCCACAACACGTTCTTCCCTGTAGCTTTATTATTCTGTAATGCACATAATTAGATTGTGCTCGAGAACACTTGAGGTGCAATGGTTTCCCATTGATGCGCCACACGGTGAGATGGCTCAATCAGAAAGTTCTTATCTTTTTCGTCACCCTTCAATGGCGGGGGACATACTTGACATATTTTCATGATGAACAGCTTGATTTGCCACCTGTATTATGTTACTGATGCAGAAGTGGGGCGAGCGAACAAGAGAGAGCGGAGAAAGAATCACTTTTGCAAAAGGAGAAAGAGAAGACATGGAGAATAGAGGAATGCAAATGGAAAGTCAAGTGGTGTAGTCTGAGATGTTCCAATCCCCCTCTCACTCCCTTTCTCCTCAGACTGGCTTTGTAACGTCAGATCGCTGGAGAAGAACAGGGAGATCAACTCACAGATGCCCATTAACAAAGCAGTCATGTATCCCCACTTCATGTAACACTGCAAAGGCGCAAATGTGAGTACACCGAAGTGAAAATACCCCCTACACACAGACTTGGACAGCAGAAGGTGAGCCATAACAACTCCCCCCTCATTACTGCAAAACTCTGATAGCCAGTCTCACCCTCCCGCCCTCTTCGCTCCTCTCTCCCCCCCCTGCATTACTGACACTCTTCTCTGTTGTAGCAGCAAGCGGACAGAGAGGAAGGGCTTTAAATGATTTTTTTCTCGCTTCTCTGGAGATGTCAGCTCCTATTCTCTCTGGTTGGAAAAGGAAGAGGATGAGGAAGAGAGAAGGGGGTCTGAAGAGGATTTCAGAAACTGGAGGGAGGGTGTGTGTAGGGGAGTGAGGGGTGGTGGCGGGGGTTTGCAGCTGAGATCCACGCAGCACTCTAGGCTACAAAGAAGACCTGTCTGCTGACTTTAATGCTGCACGCTGCCACCAGTAGAATTTTTAGAAAGGGGAGAGAGACGTTGCACAGAGATGAAAGGGAAGAAAGTCTGAGGTAGGAGAGCTGCAGTATGATGCTGGGTAAAAGAAGAGACGGATACACAAAGGTGGGCAGCTAAAGGTAGAGCAAAGACAGCTTGAGATGTCATAGATTGCAAATAAATATTTGGGACACTTTCACACAAAAGCTCTGTAAACCCTGACTCAATCCTGCCTCTTTCTTTGGTGAAAATTAGCATTCTGTCAGCTCAAGTGTTGATGTTCACACTGCTCTCAGCGAAATTAGGACATGAGTGTCTCCTTCCCATCATTCATAATGCATGACACACAATGTGTGTGAGGCATATCACTTCAGAGGCAGGCCACACCAAACCCTGCTGAGGATTAGGTGAAGAAGATCTCCTAAAGAATAAGGGATTCCAAGATGGCTCCGAGTGGAAGCATCATTTATAATTGAATCTTCCCCAGAGGATAGTGCAGCCTGTCTGCCTTTGCCAAGGCTTCACGGAGAGCCCAGAACTCCTCTCGCTCACTTCTGCCCAGTCTGTCTGTCTGTCTCTCGCTCTCTCTCTCTCTCTCTCTCTCTCTCTCCCCCTTTCTCTGCAATAACTGAAAGGCCCTCATACACAAATACAACACACAGCAACCTCATCCACTGATCTTATCCCAAGGCCTTTATGACTCAACCCCCCGTTGGACCCAATTACTCATTCTGGACTTTGTACAAACTTGCCATTTTTGGATCCAAGTAGTGGGAAAAGTTTAGATTTTACAAAAACAAAATGGTGCATCTTTTGCAGCACCTGACTGTTATTAGGTAGAGCTCTACATTATGGCATTAATGTGAAGACAGAGACTACTGCACCAAAAAGTTCCACTGCAAAAGAAACAGCAGCCATACATCAGAGGCCAAATATCCCAACATGGAATATTCTGGTGTTAGCATTTATAAGTGAAGAGGAGATGACTTACATGTACAAAATGGAGTAAAAAATACAGTATTTTGTGTGAGACACACCAGCTCTAGAAGATAAATGCAGATAATAGATCTTTGATTAAAAAAATAGCTCTTCAATTTTGTAATTAGTGGTCTTCAAAACATTTTAATATTTCAACAACTATCAAATCTTTTCTCTCGCAAATTATGTTCATATATAGCCAAACTGCATTTGTTATAAATGTAATACTTAGTATTACAGCTTATTTCTACAGAAATTATTAAATATTAATTTACATAATTTAATTACTTCCATTTTCACCACTGAAACAACTCGATTTGCAATAAAAGTGACTTTGACAACAATATTATTACGTTGAGGCACTGAAGGTGTGGAAAAATGCCAGGGCATGGGTTAAAACAGAGACAGTCTTTAACGATATGATTTAAAAAAATGACTCACAATCCAAACTAAAGTCTTTTCCACACCTTAAACACTGCATTTTATTCACAGTTACAGTAGACATGATCTGTTCATCATCTCCTGTTCATTGCCAATATACTGTACATAAATGATAGCATGAATCAATGTCTAGACAGCTTTATGTTTATTACAAAACGTAATTGTGTTTCTGCAAGACTGTTTTTCAAGAATCATATGTTATACAATGATGCTCTGTGGTTCTATCTTGAAAATTCTTCTTGCAGCATCCACTGGAGGAAGACCGTCTTGTGTGGTTTTTAATTACATGATTAAATAATCAGCCATCTTGTAGTGTTTGAAAGTATACAGTCTGATTCTACCTTTTAATTTACCTGTTTGTCTGTTGAGTGGTGAATACATGGTGTCTAAACACTTTGGCTGAATAAAAGAAGTGGCTTCCTAGTGAGGCAGATAGTGAAGCAAAGTTATTTTTCACATGATGTCAGCAAACTGCAGTGGTAAATGGATTGTACCATCTCGGTTTGTTTGCCTCAGACCAGTTGCGTATAGAATACAATATGATGAACCAAACCCAAGCAACTGAGGATGCTGTTTTGCTTAGTAGCATATGTCAGATGTTAAAGAAATGATGATTAAAAAAAGCCACTGAAGTTATTCACCTTCTTCCTCTTCAGCAGCATTTAACAGAAAGTCACAGAATGTAGAAAGTGATAATTACGGTAACACTTGTATGGACTTTCTCATGCAGTAATAGCAGTTTTAAATGGAACCTGACAGGTACAAACAAAATGTTACTGAAGAGGAAGAGTGAGTCTTACACTTCCATGCCAACCTTGTCAAATAACCCATTCTTCTGACATAGCAGCTGTGTGTTTCAATTACAGATAGTTTCTATTTATAAAAATAACTTGAGAATCTGTGTCTCAGATGCCCACCTGCCTTTGAAGAATATGGATTAGAGAGCTGGATGGACGGATGCTAAAAGGAATCAGCGTCTTGTATGAAGCAGGGCTAATCTTCCCTTTGATATCGACAACATCAAATAGAAAAGTACTTGAACCTCAGATGCTATACACCGTGATAGCTTTTCCTCGCAGGGGAAAACAAACAACACAATCAAGCTGACAATACAGATCTCTGTTTTTGAGATCAAAATCAAACTGTGAATAAACATGCCTGATGACCTTTTTTGTTTGCTCTGTGCCTTGCTTTTGTCTGAATCTGATGATTGCCCACTGAAACACAGCCGTATTGTCTCCTCCACAGCTACACCAGCTGTGCTGTGGTTGGCATAGCAACCCTCGAGCCTAGCCAACAGTGGCTGTGACAAACCTGATGTAGTTTGCCACAACACCTACATAAAACACCTTTACATCTCACTGATTAACTCATATGAAATTCATTTGCACAACTGATGAAGAGAAATATTTAAATGTGCATTGCAAAAAAAACAAAACAGAAAGGCATACACACACATACACACACACACCGAATGCTGGCTGAAGTGAAACAGGAGAAAAAAATTCAATCAAATATATACACAGGCACCTCCCTCTGAGCTGAAAACTTGAAGCCTACAGAAACATTTAAGGCAGCACTCCGTGTGGCCCTGCATTTTTGCTAAACACCCCTCCAATTTAAGTTGAGACCTGCCATCATTGTCAACCTTGATGAAGTGATTGGTTTTGACAGGTAGTTCTTATTTCACTGTGACAACCAATAAAATATGCCAGGGTCCACAGTTAAGTGCACCACTCTGTCGACCGTTTATGGTAGCAATCAGTACATGGTGATGGCTGTGCATTACAGGGAGTCCGATACTAGCTCCCTGCGGGGTTTCAACCCCTGCCAACCCCTGATGATGGTCCTGCTGTATTATTTCAGGTAGCAGGGGGTCACTTTTTTCTTTTGAAAAATTGACTTTGAGTGACAGAACTACAGATACGGGTAACAATACTGTAAGTCAGACTGAACATTCATAAAACTTCCTTCCTCTGGAAATCTGATTTATGCATAGATGTAGGTTTGGTCAAATAATGCCGGAGTGTACACAGAGAAGCTTCAGTAGGATAGGAATGGTGACAATGGTTTTAGAAATTACAATGAAAAGATGGCATACTATTACAACCCATGAGCCACAATTGAACGTTACCATTGTCACCAGTGTCATTCCTCAATGAGAAGTCTTGGCCTTTCGTCAACAGAGAGGAGGTCTGTTGAGTCTAAACCTACACACAACTTAGGTTGAAGTTGTATCAACTGCAAAATTCTAGGCTGGTGCCAATATTTAAATTGGCAATGTGGCTAACAGCCCAAGCGTAAGTTGATCTCTGTTTATTTTGTTTTTGTTGTTATGTATACCCCTTTTGTGCAAGGAAAATCATCTTTATGCTCATAAAAATATGTTACGTGAACCATTTCAAAATATTTCAGCCCATCATTACATAATATTTGAATAACCACAAATTCAAGCTTACAAAATTTATAAATAAACATTTATCTATGACAGAAATACATATCAGCCACTGCCATCAGTGAAATGCCATCTCATATGTTGATACTGATTTTCAGCTGATGCATCAGTGCAACCCTGGTTAAGACTCCATGAAAAAAAATGACTCCATGAAAAGAGTGGATGTCAAAAGGTTAATAAACACACTGTGTGCCATTTTAGTCTTAACCCTATCCAAATATGGTATTTTTGTTTCAAAAATGTTGAGATTACACATATGCCTGGTTTGCAGAAACATATACATGGGTTGACTGTTAATATCTACTTCCAAATCTGGACCATCACTTAACAATAGTGTCATTATTCGCCAAACCACCAGATCGTTCTCTCTCTTTGAAGACTGTAGACCTGCAAAGATCTACCCCTGAGAGTGTGGAAGATGATCTGAGGAGTGAGTCCCAACACTACGAAACTTCATTTTGGGTTTTCTGTTAATTTGTCTCCCATTTGAACAAAACGCTATACAAAAAGGCCCCCGCACAGTCTAAGACACTATGAGACAGATAGCATAGTCTCCGATTCAGACAGTCTTTGTCACTGCAACCCGGTTCCAATATTGGAATGGTAGTTGCTGTTTTCCAATTCCCTCTGGCAGGTGGTTTGACTCTAGCCCTCTATTGAATGTGTCAACCTTATAATTAATGTCCCCTTTCACTTCAATTCACCTTCCTTCTCTTCTCTCCATTCTTTTCTTACCGACATTTACTCCTCGACCATTGACCAGCTACCTGAAGTGAGTCTTTCCGTAGTTCTTCAGCCTGCTCCAAGGACATTGAGCCTGAGACAAAACACAGTAGTGACTTGGGCCATAGGGAGAAAATTTGGCGGCAGAGGCACAATCCATCTCCTTTTAGTGATTTAGCCACAAAGCTGTGGAGAGGTCGGTCCTGCACCACCTCTTCTGTTATCTGTTTCCAATCCTTTATCAAAAAAGGGAGAATGGGTTTTAGGAGGAGGAGGGGAAGAGAGAGCGCAAAGCAGATAGATTTTTAAAAGGCTACTGCCACGTAAGCTATCTACAAATAAACAACTGGAGTTGTAATCAATGAAATGGGGAAGGAAAGGACAAATATGGGGTAAAGGGTTTCCTCTTCAAAGCTGTAATTAACAAAATCCTCAGTGGGAGTTACATATTGGCAATAGACTGGAGGGCATGTGCCAGTCTCATTGAGGACAGGACAAAGGCACCAAGTGAGCACGTGTTTGAAACAGTGCACAAATCTGCATGCGCATGTGAGAACTGGCACTGTGTGGCAAACTTGTGTGGAAGACTATGCATTTGTGTATGCTGATCAGCAGCCAAGGCTTAGCTGAATTTGCCTAGGGTGAGGTTGAGAGGGCCCGGGGGAGATGGAAGGGCAGCGGGATGGAACATGCTGGCCTCTCAGTGTGTCTTAGTGCTGGCCTAATTAAAGGCTAAGCCAAAAAGCTCTTCACGTTGTTGCTGCTGCTCTGTGTGTGAGCATGCAGATGTGTTTGCAATTGAAAATGGTTCTGTGAGTGTTCAACCTCATGTGGCTTGTGACCCCAGATTTAGATCTCAAATTTCTCAATGCCCAATTTGTTTTCATGAACGGCTACAAATTAATTAAAGAGATCTCTTGCCCTAATGAAATAGATGTTTTCAGAAATACGTGAAATGTAACAAACTAAAACTAAATACTAAAATTAACACTCAGTGGGTGGTCTATTGAAGGAAGCAGTATGTAACAGAACCACTCACACCTACTGACCTGATCTGGGCTTTTGGACTTTCCAGTTTGATCGAAAACCCAAACCGCAGGTGAGAATCCCTCTCCTGGATCATGGTTTGCACCAAACAGATAAACCTTTGCCCAGCCAAAAGAAAAGGTTTGGTTTGCTTCACTGCTTTTTTGGATGGTTTGATCTTGCAGACAAATAGCAGGAAGTTACAGCTGGCTATCAACAGTCATTAAACACATGAAGAAGAAAAATAAACCAAAACCTAAAAAAAAAAAAAAAAAAGAGCCATGGTTGTACAAAGGAACAGAAGAGACATGGTGTTTAATAGAAATATGTTCTGGTGAAGTAATAAAAAGCAAACTTTAAAAATACATAAAAATGCAGAAGGTTTTAATGTATTTCTTGAGAAGATGAGCAGGGATATAAGAGAACAGGAGAGCACTTGAAGTTTCTGCCCCTGGTAATCAAACTATAATAATAATAATAATAATAATAATAATAATAATAATAATAATAATAGCACAGTGGCAATGAAATGAAACCGTCCATTCATTTTTCACCATTCAAATAGAAAAAGACTACCAGCTGAATTGGCAACACACCATTCGATGCACACCTGTCTACAAACCAATGTCAAGTAAATGCAGAAAATACATTGTAGCTATGTCATGTAAAGGTCTTTAGTATGACACCGAAATTGTGATGTGAAAACAAAAACCAAATGGATTGAATGTATACATAGCGACAAAAGCATGAACCTTGGTTCAAGTTTTCCTCGGTGAAAAGAGAGCATTCACTGCATATATTCAAGTCTATTACCTTCATAGCAATATTCCAGTCTTTTGAATTGCCTTTGACCTTGATTGCACATTGCTGACCGTAGATGGCATCCTGATCTTTAAAGTGCTCTATGCAACTAAATGTTTGCATGCGTGAAGTTTTCAGTGCATGTCAGCAGGCATGTACACAAAAGCTGCCAAGTGTTTGTATCTTATTCTTCTCTCCTCTCCTCTCCTCTGTTGCTCTTTCTTCTTCTCTCAAACTTTCATTCATATACTTCAGCCCCACCCATACCAGCCAGCCCCGGTTGTTGCTTTGAAGATGTACTTAGCTGAACTGACGAGAAATTTAAAACGAGTGACGGTGGCTTTCAACAGCTCATGAAAGGCAAAAGAAATCTGCCACTCTGTGTGAGTCAAATGGATGGGGGAATTGTTGCGGTGGCACGGGTAGCAGGGACAGGGACTATAGGCAGAATTTTAGTACAAAGCTTGCTTCAATCCCTCAGCCCGAGCTCTGTACGCATCTTGGCTCATATGGCACACATGTAAATTAGCATATGCACAAGAAAGACAAAGAAAAGCTCAGCCAGCAAAACCCTTGAGCTACCTTTGACAAAAGTGGGACCGAAAAATGCATCATTCAAATAAAATTTGGCATTTCTTCATATAACAGGTTATTTATTCCCCTTGCCCTGGGACAATACATTGACCAAATTGAGAAATTTATTCCACCGCCCAAGGGAATCAAGCTCATTAAAACATATTACCATGTCTGTCATATAGAGACCTACTAATAGGCACGTAATCCATTTCTGTTAAGAGGAAAAAAACGTGAATGCTTGGTGACTTATATACTTTCGATGTGTTGCGGTAGAAAGGCAAGGTGACAGAGCCCATTGTATAGTCTAGACATGAGCTCTTGTTTCATCAAAGGGAAGACATCAATCCACAGGCTGAGCCAATAGGGCAACAGGTGCCACAGTCACACAGAGCCTATCAGGATCTGACTTCATTTTACTGTGGTGTTGGATATGAATACTGATAGAGATGTGTTCAGCTGTACCAAGGGTGGCATAAGCAGCAGCACAGGCTATGCAACAACAGCCGTAAATATCTTTGAACTTTTATACTGTTGCTTTATGTATACATTTTACACACGCAGCACAAGTTGTATCGCTTTTTATGTTGGTGACCAAAGCCTGTTAACAGGAGGTTCAATAGTGAAGTGGTAGTCCCTGTCTGGTATTATGGACAAAAGCCATATGTTCTGTATTACTTACAGTGGTAGGCTGCTCACCTTGAGGTAACACAGTGGGCTACAAGCGGAGAATAATAATATACTGAATGTGATCTGCACCTAAACCATTTGCTGGAGGAAAATACGAAAAGCAACTACAAAAACGAGACTGTAGCCTTTTCAAGTCCGTCATTTGTCCCCACCGGATTCCAGAGCGTTGTGTACCAAACAGGGTGTGATGTGAAACATGAATCCCCGCATTCTCAAAATCTCATTCGACAGCTATACCTCGTGTGCTCTCGCTCCAATCTTAAAAATCACCTCAGAGCATTTCCCATCTCGAGTGCGAAGTGGCAACCCCCAGTCCTAGAGCCGCTCTCAAACCTATAAGCTCCATCAAGTAGGTTGTAGATCCTCAGTGAGAGGTTTGTAGCTGATTCCAAGGTCTGATGAGGTAAAGGGCAGAAAAGCAGCCAAGAGGTTACAGCCAGATCATCAAAAGTAGTTCAGGTACAGTACGGTCTGATGGGCAGTGTCAGCCACCAGTACAAAGGGCAAACAGGGAGGTCACTAGCACAATACTACAAAAAACATCTGAAAAAAGTCTCTAATTAGCAGAGATTTACAGCATATGTGATGCATCTCTACTAGTGAACATAGACCTCCATGTACATTTGGCATGTTTTGCTTTCTAAATACCTGCGTAATACTTTTTTTGTATATCCAAATAAACAAATAAAATCAAACAACAGCTACATCGGATACAAGAAGGCAATTCAAGCACTGCTCCAAGCTTGGAGATAGATGTAGACGTGACCATTTCTGCTCGACACAAACCTCAAAATCTTGTCTTTATTGCAGAACATGGCGATTACATATTCTGTTAGAAAAACCAGGATATGGCAATAATGGAATTTTAAATGAAAGAAGTGTCAAGGAAGTAAGTGAGGATGAAAGATAGCACTGGGAGGCATCTTTCTGCCATAACCGTGCATGTATACATCTACTCAATGCGCAACCCTGACATCAAACATTGAAACAAAGTGAAAACATCAAAGCTGTCTCAGAGAGAACGTTTTGCTCTGTCAAATTTCACATTACCATGATCAATTTAAACTTTTATTTTGTTCCATCAAGTGCACCACAAGCACCCTGCCAGCGAGTACAATAGAAGTTCTTCAGACTGATGGCATTTCTATGCAAGCGGAGAAGCATACTGTGTTATGAAAAAGAGAAACAGACAGGACGGGTTCACAGTAGTGACTTGGCTCTGTGTGTTTGTGTGTGCATGCATATGCAAGTGCATTAGCATGCATCTGTGCAGGTGTATGTTTGCATATGCAGACTTCGAGTATAAATTTTATCCGGAGCGACTCATACTTATTCTGTTGGCTGTGGGTAAATATTTACATTACAGTATGCTGATTGCTTCACTAATGGCTGGTGCAGAACACTCTATTGTGGCGAGATGAGGGGCTTGAGAGGCGAGATGCATGGTTTCAGCATGGTAACTAAGGGTGGCAGGACTGAGAGGTGTAGTGCTGGGAAATAAACTGTTAATGTGCTTGCTGACAGGAATAAAACGAAATTGAGAAATGGGAATGTATGAAACCTCAGAACCCATTACCCACCCCAATATTCTCCCACAAATGTTCTCCACACAGGCCTCCCGTGACTATCTGTCCTGCTCATTCTGGCCAGCTGTGTTTGCATGTAAAAATAGATGAAAACGCACTATTACACATGGGAAGTACAGTAATTTACGCTGGCAATACTGGTACAAAAAAATCATTAGTTGAATACTAAATATCCTCATTTTATCTCTTCAAGAATGCAGTTGTTGTAACCTCCAAAGAATGTAATAAAAGATTTAGACAGTTATCTGAGCTAGCAAAACCAAGCGAGAGATCAGACTTAACAAACAAACTCCAAAGAAAAGTCTTCTCTCCCTTTATCTCAGTTGGTTTTTCAGCATCTTCCAACAAAAAGCGATGATAATCAGGAATCACTGAAAATGAGGGACACCACAGCGCCCCTCCATATTTCTCATTCTCTCAGAGACATGCTGATTGTGCTATCAAAGAGCACAACAAGGTTATCTCTGTGGTTTTTGAAGGTAGAAAGAAGGCCGGAGAGTGAGCCGTATGAGCCTTAGTTAGTGTTTGCAGTCCTCTGTGTAACACTAAGGTTTCTGTCTCATTATATGCTATCAATGCTATCAGGTTTGGCTGCAAGGTATTTCACTTATCACAGAGGAAACCCAACAGACTCTGGAGCTCCTCTCTCACCAAACACTTTAATTGGATCTTTTAGCACTAATCTGCTGCCCCCAAAACACTGCCTGGGTTTTAATTAAACAAACGCCATATTAGATTTCACTTAGGGCTCCTGAAATGCCATATTTAACTCATCCTGCAACCCTGCAGGGAAGTGACACCACCAAAAATCACTTTACATTGCTTAGTGTTTACAAAATGACACACCAGAGCTTGCGCAGTGCTACAATCCTTTTGAAGCATGTGTTTAGTTGTTAAAGCTATGTTTCAGTCTGAGCTGGGGCTGTCCCGTTGTAATCAGTCAGGGCTTCTATGCTAAGCCGGTGTCTTCATCCCTTCACAGAGTAGCCTCATATGGACGCTACTACCACAATATTCCTCAAACAACCCAGCTGCCTCATCTTGACACTCCTTGGCTTCGATTAATACCAGGATTATTCAGCCAGAACACGTCAACAACACTCATATTTCTCTCTGAGATAGGGATAAATGGATCATTCTCACACTGCCAATAAATCAATAAAACATTTCGCTGATGCAAAAAGAGTTCCCACGAGAAAGGTGACAGGCAGGGAGGGGCTTGCCTGTGCTGCTGTCCCACTTTGGCTTATTTGTCTTTTTCATCTTTCCAACTTTCATCAGGAAAAAAAGCATCTAACAGATGGATGTATGGGACATCAATGAGACATAAAAGGAGGAGAGATCTTTGCTTTTGTTTGCGCCATTTGGTTAAAAATTCATCTCAACATTTGTTTTACCCTGATCAGCTGATCACCTCGAGGACCAATTAAAACACTCTCTAAGCAGCTGATCAAATGCTGCACAATGAAGAGGGACTTAACAGAC
>JAPTGW010000017.1:19847904-19859684 GCA_029814545.1 Apogonichthyoides opercularis
ATTATGAACAGCTAAGAAGAAAAAACATGAAATTATTTATGGGACATTGCTACTGATTAATATTTAAACAACATTTTCAATCTTCTGTGTATCCACTTTGACCATAGACTGTATGAAAAGATGGAAGACAAAAGTAATTTTCCTGCCACTGTGGAAATGTCCAAATAAAAATACACTGGATTCATTAACCTCCTGCTCATTTTATTAGAGACAGTAACTGGTCAGTGCAGCTGTGAACCATCCATAATATATAATCAAATAACAAACTGATCAGGAAAAAAAAATGGCGTGAACTTTGATGACATGAACTCCCTTAACAGAATTAAATGACCTTTTGGAAACATTTATTGGACGTGGCTATGAATTGTTATTTTGGTTCCACTGATTAATAGGAAATGGGTGGAGCTTATGACCTGTACTGCAAAAGCAATTGATAGAAGCGATTGTATTTTGGCTTAAATTTGATTAGACGCTGTACCATCCATCTTCATACACAACGTGTGATTTTGATCTGTACACACTCACCAAACATGACCATTTCTGTCTCCTCTGGAAAAGGTGGAACAGTCTTGTTGCCGTTTACGTCATGCTTGGCTGCAAAAATATAATAAACATAAAGAAAGACTATTAGATTAATGGCACTGGAAGTTAAATCACATGACAATCACTTATATATATACTCTTTCATCGCTGCAACACATACAAATAGTCTTAACCTGCAAAAATCCACTTATACTTGGGGAGGAAGGACCAAAATGTTCACACAATGATAGTTAAAACCAGAATGTGCCCATACAACTGTACAAAGACACACACGCAGTGACCCACTTAAACAGCAGCGAGCAGCTCTGCATAATTTCGTAGCAGCTGCATTCACTCCAATCAGTGCAGAGCCAGAGGTGCACGAGGACCCATTTGAGGCCACCCTGCCACCTGGCTGAGCTAACATGAATTAGCGTTAGCATGCTGGAGGCTATGCATGTGTGTATGTGTGTGTGTGTGTGAGAGTGTGTGTGCAGATGGTTGGCTGTACAATGCTGAGGGGGAGAGCGGTGGATGATAATAAATGGGACAGGATAGAGGAGAATAAAAATGAACATCTGGACCCCATCCAAATCCATCCCCCTTCCTCTGCACGCGCACACACACACTCATCATGCTTAGATGCATAACTGTCGACAGAGCTGCATGCCTATAGACAAAAGCAGCCAAATAAATAGAGCCAACCAATCAGCAGCCCTTTAAAAACATAGTTTACAGGCAGATTTCATAATAGCTACTGGTTTGACTTTTATATTTTCAATTGATTCTGATCATTTCAAATACAGCACATCATCATCATCATCATCATCATCATCCATTGCTACAGCTTGTTTTCGTCAGCTTACATGATTGGACTGAAGGATTTGATTTGATTGAATGGATAAGGCTGGTCCATAGAGGCAGGGGAGGTTACTTCTACACTGTTTTTTTATTTTATTGTTGTTGCATTCACATTTATAGGTGCTATATGTAATATTTTTACTTTCAAATATTAAAAAATTATCTAAATGTATTGTTAGAATGTTAAGAATAAAGAGCTCTGAAGTTCTGCCAGAGATGCCAACGTATACGATTGTAGAGATATGAAACGAGTATATTTACACTGACAGACCATTGGATGTGACCATCAGAGGGAGTAATGAGTCGCTCTGCTGGTCTGCCATGGTGGAGCAAAGTAACGCCACAGGGCCTTTGATGAAAGCATCAGAAAATGACAAGATGGGATGAGAACTACGAAAAAACAACTTCTAGAGTCAGAGAAAGAGGCAAAGTGATAAAAAGGTCCAAGTTTATTTATTGTCATTCGTTCAATGTAGCACATGAAGAATGAAATGTGTAAAAACTAGAATCCCTCTTGTTTTCACCACTGTACAAAGCTCCAAATGAACAGAATGGAGTTTGATGATTCAATCAAATCACTGCGTTTTGACTATATTTGTCTCAAACAGAGCTAAATTAACAGTTATAATGTAAACTATCATCTGAAGCAGCATGTGAGGAATGCAAGACACAGCTGGTGGTGCAGCTCTATGCCAACACATCAGTAAACATGTTGTAGTACTAATGCAGTGCTTTAGGTTTTTGCGTCATTGGGCAAAAATTCTATGATTATGGTTGAGCATTTTATAATCCAAGTGGTCTAAGACAACACTTTGTCTACTCTTCTCCTGTGTGACTTAGAAAAGTGGCTTCACTCTTCCATAACAGCATGAATCAATGTCACCGATTTTTCCATTTAGACTTTTGATTTGGAGAGGAAAGAGCTGTGAAAGACGTTGTCAATTACCAAATGCTGGTCTTTTTCCCCTATTTCTGCTCCTGCAGCTTTAATTTCTTTTATTAGCCCATTTTCAGGGGAACTGTACATATCATAATTAGATAAAGAAATAACAGTACAATCAAAAGTTTAGGTTTAAATTGTCAGAGTATCACTGAAATACTTTTTAAACGCATTGATGTTGGTGGACCAGGGAGTATATTTTATTTAATTCCACTTTAGGAGGTTCATAGTCTGATCCACTAGTCTACTTCAACCTGCAGGAGTTTCTATCCAGTAAGTCTGCTTTTACGCAGATGCTCCACAAAAGCGACTGCTTAAAACACAGTGTTAGAGATGTTTTGTGTCATTTTGTTTATTAAAGTGTAAAAATATTTTCAGCTCTTTATAAAACTGTGGGAGGATAAATTAGACAACCGCAGCTGCTCCAAGTCTGACTAATTCATGAAAAACATTAAGTCTTTATCTTGATTATCCAATAACCCGAGGCATTAATCATCATTTTAAAACCAAAATAATGACAAATAGTGTAAATAGTAGGCTTTTTCATTTAATACTGTGTATTAATTGTGCAAATAGAAAAATGAATCATCTGCTTCTAGTCTGTCGGTACTATATCTGTCTATTTCAAAGCCCTGACGAAACATCCCAAGACTGGAATTGTGATTGTGATCAGAAGGAACAGGGGTGGCTGATCTGGCCAGAAGATCATCCACCTCTTTCTGATGCAATCTGCTGATCTAGGATGGGATCCCAGTCTGGGTTTTCATCAGCCCTCACTGACTGACAAGTCTTCAGAGATGCTTTCAGTTTTATATGAGGGCTCGATTTCCTAGATGTGGAATAAGCCTCATCCAACACCAGTGGAGTCTTCAGTATAATTTTTTAGTCTCTGTATGTGTACTTGGCAGGCATTTTTGTTTCAACCGTTTTTTTTTTTTTAACTGGCAACAGTTAATTACTGCAGCTTCACTTCATTTATATTTCTGCTCTTAATTTAGCTCCAAGCCATACAGTGTTCCCATTCTTTGTGCTGTTGGGATGTAAACTGCATTCGCATCCTAAAAATGCACTGGTGGAGGTAGAAGGGGGAGGAGAGGAAAAGAGGAAAATAGAAACAACCGGAAATAACAACTAAATAGAACACAAAATAACACTGATAAACCTCAGTATAAATCGATGTTATATTAGAGGGATGTAAAAGGAAAAGCACAACACAGCTGGAAATTCCAATACTAATATCAGATTCAACTATAAACCTACAGTAAGCTTTCATGAAGAAGTATAGATCAATTCAGGGACAAATTTAAGACCCTTCATCTTCATATCTGTACAAATGCTTTGTCTCCTCCTTCCTCCTCCTCCTACATTTTCCTCTGTTCGTGTTAGTAATGGCTGCCTTCAGGGACCTGCAAAGGCATGTTCATTATGAGCCACACACATGAAACACACACACACACACACACACACACACACACACACACGGCGAGATAAACAATTTAAATGTAAATGTCAGTGGGGAAAGACAATAAGTCCAGACAGAATACTAATGAGTCTAACAGCCTGGTGTGTTCATGTGTGTGTTAGAAGAAAAAAAAAACAAAAGATGCTGGCAGTAAAAGATGCAGATCAGCTGTCAGTGATTTCCTCTGTGTTCCTCTAAATGAACACAAGCTCTAAAAATGACACACTTCTTTGGTAATAACTGTTACCTGACGTCTGGTTATTCTCAAACAGACAGCCTTCTATTTCCACCTCTAATGTGGTTTTAATCAGATCTCTTTCAGAACAGCAAATAGTGACAACAGAAAAGCTGATTCCGGTATTCTTACAGAATGATTATTCCATGCAGTGATTCTTTGAAATGCCTCTGCTCACGCTTGCTTTTATCTAACTGTAAGGACAACAACGCTTCCGAATGAAAGATTACAGTGACATTGTTCTGAAAATGAATGCAATGATGTGAGTGTCTGAGGTCTAAAGATTACTGTGCTTTGCATTTGCAGAATAAATAGGAAATGAGGAAATCTGAGGGACATCAACGTGCATCAAAAACACAACGTATCCAGCACATATACATCAGATTATAATGTCTCCTTTAGACACAGCATAACATGTTTGCTGCTGTTTAAAATAGAGATTGTCTGACAGTGGATTTTTAAGGTCAATATAATAAATCACAGTTAACCCTTAAGAACATTTTGTGTCAACTTCCAAATTAATTCTTCTCTACATCTACCAACATTTATTATATCATCTCCAACACTTCAGTAAAAATCAGGTATTTTCCTATATTTAATTTCCTGATCATATAGATATTCATAAAACTCAGAGTAAATTTAAAGCATAAACAGAGAAAACTGGAAAAAGTGACTTTTCCATCAAAATACAGTAGTGGTTAAAATGATTAGAGCCCCTAACAGATCTGAAAACACTGACTTTTTTGTCTCCAAAACATCATTTTATTTCATACTGTTCACGAAACATGCAGGTAGTTGCTCTGAGCAAAACAAATATCAGATGGAGTGAGTCCACTTTTAACTTTATTATTTACTTAATAGCAGGAATAGGCCTACTTTGAACAGAACCACACATCTATGTCCTAAGACTCTCCATCTCCATCAGTTTAACTACAATCACAGCTGACAATGAAAACACAAGGGATTTGGATTCTTCTGCGAAGGAACATGATTGTGCGATATTTACAGTGAAATAGGAATTGCTTGATTTTTGTAAGGAAAATTATCTATATCTCCTTATAATGGCTCTATTCTATGGTTTATAAAGATAATTATGAATTTTCTGGGTGTTTTATTGGTAATTTAATGGCCAATTAAAAAAAATAAATAAATAAAACCTCTTAAATATACTAAATGTTCTAGTAATTTTGGGCACCACTCTAACATTAACTAAACATGAAAATAAGTGTCTACAACCACTGTCAAACTATATGGGTTTTATTGGTGAACCAGTGTTTCAGTGGATGATAGTGTTTCCATGTTCAATATTAAACATCTGCACACCCAAATAGGTCATATATGATATCACTGAAAAGCTTAGCAACTGCATTTCATCTGAATTATTTAAATGTATGGATAGGATTAGTGCTTCTTAAAGTTATTAAACATTTTAGATCAGCAGATGCTTCTTGTTGCCATGTCTTTCTTTGAACAGCTAAAAACAGAACAAGGTGGGAGGACTTTAAAAAAAAATGAGGTCAAGGTGTGATTTGATGTGATTTTTTTTGACACAGACTTGTTCTGATGTTCCTGCTTGGATGTGGTTTGTGAAATAAAGTCTAAAGTAGCTTTAGTTGGAAGAATAAATAAGCAGCAAAAATGGCTAGATCTAACTTTATTTGTGATTTGCTGTTTTCTTTGGATGAACCATAGAAATCAAATTAATCTATTGAATTGCGAAGCCTCAGATTACCCACAGTGATGGAGATGCACAGCCCTAACGGGATGAAAAATAAGGAAATGCATGTCTCCTTTAAAGCCAGGACTAATGTTGTGTGTTGGGTTTTCTTCTATGGGCTGATAAAGCAAATTCTGAGTGCTTGTACTAGCAACCAATTTTCTTTTATTTAGCGGTAAGGGACAGTGAAAGAGGTTGGAAAACACTTCAGGATACTTCACATCAAACAGCAAGACACTTCATATTAGGTACAGTGTGTGTGTGTCTGTGGGTGACTAACCAGTCTGCCTCCCAGTCTCTTCTCCAGCTCTGTAAATCCTGTCATAATAATAAGCCTGATCACAGAACAGGCCTTTATCCATGGTGACAACTACGCCGTCCACACACACACACACACACACAAACACACACTCCATTAGTGCTGCTCTATTTCAGCTCAGGCCTACATGCATGTAAAGGCAGGCAGCACTCAGCGCACCACACACTGTCATTTCATCGCACTTTCCATCACTTTTTTTATTATTTTCTGTAGTGAAACCACAGATGTAAAAGTGGTACAAATACAAGACAAAGTTAAAATAACCTGATTTTTTTTTAGGATAGAACCGAAACAAGGACAGCAGGTGATTAAAAGTGCATAAATGACAGAGCTGAGGTGGTTCCTGTTCAGTTTTTTCTGCTTGTTTACGTCACTAAGAACTAAATGCTGAGTCAGACTGTGTCATAGTCTTAAGATAGAAACATTCTCTTGCTGTCTCTCTCAGCTTTAACAGTTCAACAGCAGAGTGGGTACACTGTTTGATGGCATCTGTGATTTATTTATTTATTTTGCATTCTGGAAAGTTCCAGTCCAAAAATACCTCGCATAAAATCTGAAACAACTGCATATGAATCTGGAGATAGAGTAAATTTAGGAAAATCATCTCCTGTGACCAAGTTAAATGTTCTGTTGCACTATATTTTGTCAGTAAACTACATGTATCATATTCCCTTAAGTAGTGTTGCCTTTATTGCAGAAGGTACCAGGCCTTTACTTGAAGGACTCTTCTATTAGAGGTTGGTCTTTATTTCTAATTTGCCCAGTTTAATGAGTGTAAATGCTTGGACTTAGTGCCAAACCATATTCTGTTTCACTCCAGTTTGCAAAAAAAGTATGCAATTTGAACCCATAACGACTTGTGTCAGTTTCCAAATCTAGTTTTGTCTATATCTATCCTTTGAGTGATGTATTATAATATTATTCCCTTGTATTTTGCATTTTATCAGTATAAATCAGGTATTTTCCATTATTTAATTCACTGATTATGTAGATGTTTATAAAAGCTCGCATTAAAGCTGAGGGTTATTATATCAAAAACAGACGAAACTGCAGAAAAACTGACTTTTTCAGCAAATCTATCATTGACTGAACATAAAACAGGTGTCTCCATCCACTGTCACTGATCCAACTCCATGGGTTTTACTGTGAATTAATGTTGTAGAAGATGACGGTGTTTCCTTGTTCAGTATGGAGTCTCTGAACGTCCAAATGGGTCATATCTGATGACAATGAAAAAATGACAAACTGTATTTTCCACCAATTATTGTATGTATTGATAGGTTTAGTGGATCAACGGGTATTAAACAGTTTACATCAGAAGATAGTTTTGATTAAAGGTGAATGTTTGGGTCTTTATGGGTTAGTGCACAACTCAACACTTTTTACTGTTTCACTGGGTACAAACCACTCATTGCTTTTATTGTATAAACACCACCTTTTTACAAATGACTGGTGAAATATTTAAACACACACACCTGCAGTGACCAAACCAGTAACAGCAGATAAATGATCCACATAAACAAAGTGCTGAAAATAGCAATATATATCACTGTATGTATTAAAACCAATGGAAGTGTGTGTTGTCCTTACAGCAGACACCTTTTTTTTTTTTTTAAATCAGTCTGTAGGATTGTGATTATCTCCCAGTTTTGTTTTGTTTTTTTGACCGAGTATGATATGTTGTAAATTAGAATAAAATCAGATGAGTATTGACTGAAATATTTTATTTTCCCATGCTAACAAAAGTGAATTTTTGATATTTTGGGAATTTTTCATTGACTCAGAGCAGACAAATTGAATCACCTATATTCTAGGGCTGCAACTAGACACCTTTTCGAGTCACATTAAGTAACAAAGTGATAAAAGCTAGAAGCACTATTGTTGTTTTCACCACAACACAGCTCTAAATGAAAAGAATGGACTTTGATGCTGAAATCACAGTGGTTCTCCTACTTGAACTTAAGACAGTATAGACTTATTATGTGACATTTATTATCTTTGCTAAATTTCGTTAATCTGTGACAGTTCTGACCTTGATGGACGATTCCAAACTGATCTTTAGTGCAGCTATTGACGACACAAACCGTACAGAAACTAGAGGTGATTTGTTGTTTTTTGGCTGAGCTAAGCTAACAGCACTATAATGTAAACTATCAGCTGACAAACTGCGTCAAGATTATAAGACATAGGGTTATTTTTAGTTTTAGTTTGAAGAAGAAAATTCCATAATACAGATGTGTGTAAACAATGAGCTTTATACTTCATTCAGTGAGTGATACAGTCTGTGGATACATAAGGGTGATTTGTTGGTAGTTTTGGTAGTCCACTAAGTGTGTTCTGGTACGCTAGTCCTCTGCTGTTATGGGTTTAGAAGGTCAATACTACATAGAACCCCTTTAAACCTGCTTTCTACAATATACTTGATCAGTTTGTTTTTCCTTGTAATGTCACTATAAACATCTGCATTTGTCTTCAAAAAACATTTCCAACCACGGCAGTCATCTATGTTTATATTCCTTTTCTGTCCTTCAACAGTGTTATGGGAATCTGGCATGTTAGCATTTGCGCTTGTTCTTAGTATTTTTCCACCACCTGTGTGTGGAAAATTGGTTATTTTCTATTTCTGCCTCTTTTTTCTGAACAAATCCTACTGATAAGACCCACAGACGGGTCTTGGTCTTGCAGCGCTGTCCTGGCCAACAGAAGAGCTGCACCCTTGGCTGAACGTCCCCTCCTCCCCCTCCCCCCTCTGAGCTCCAGACCTGACAGTGATGAATGAAACACTGCAGCTAATATCTGGCTTGGGCACACCGGAGAGTCTGCACACACAGGAAAGATTGCCTTAACTGCATTGCAATTAAATCTACAAAGTAACCTCCCCCACCCGCCTCCACTACCTCGCTCACTCGCGCTCTGATTGCTTGGTTTCTTCATCGTCCTCCAACTCCTTGTTTCTCATCATCCTCCCTCCTCCATCCACATTACTCTTTCCATTTATTTCTCCCAGCTGCAGCATTTTCTCTCTCCCTTTATCGGGGCTTCTCAGTTAGCTGCTCTGATTACCATCGTCGTTTTTATTACTGCCCATCATTACAGCCATCAGCGTTAGCCTTATTGTTTTGCTGCCGACAGCCTCCTGTGCTTGTATTGCTACACACAGGGCATTTTTCTGAATCTGTACAGGAACCAAATATAGAGGTTTTTATGAGATAAAGTGTTTTTAAAGAGGCAGACTGCGGACTGTGCTTCAGACACCATAGGATAAGGCTGCTGCGCTGGTGGAAACCTTTTATTTCTAAATATATTTCAAGTATAAGAGGCTAATGACAGTGTTGATATTACTGATCTCTTGGTTACGCTCAAAAAGGAGTTTATAGATAATATTTCAGAAAGATGAGCTCCCTTTAAAATACTTATATTGTATATATATTAGCAATTAGCATCTTGACTGTCTTTGTTCAATTTGTTCCACTACTATTCTATAGTACTGTGGTTTAATAGTGCTAATGCACCTTTTGAAGAAGTTTATAAAAATAAGTTAATTAATAGCTATCGGCACTGAACACTGACAGCATAACAATACAATTTTTATGTTTGTATGCCTTTTGCAAACATAAATTTCACACAGCAGATAAGACATGCATACAAAGAGCAGTATGGTTTTAAAAATAAATGACATGATGTTGATGCCAATCAATTCAAAATGCAGCCAGTTGAATAGTAGTTGTAAAACGCCTCAAGGAGGCCCTAATGCAGAGGTAATGAAAAGTTTTCCATGGTTGCTAACTTTGCAAAAATCATGGATGGTGGTCAATAGAGAGAGACCTAATTTTTTTATTCAATTTGAATTGTGATAACGATTATACATACGGAGTCTTTCTATCTAAAATCAAACATGATCATTTTTACAATCCAGAAAGTTGCAGTTTATTGCAGAACAGTACAGTTACATCTATATTTGTGTGAAATGGCACACTGGACTGATGGGATACACGTCACCAACGCCAGTACATTTCACCTCATTCTTCGAGAATGAAGTGAAAAAGTATTAACAGAGCTGAGAATCACTACAAGTCTGGTCATGTTGAAGCTGCAGCGAGATCTTCAGCAGCTCTGAGCAGCTTGTCCAGAGAGAATGTTATGATGAGGCAATTACGGAAAGATATGGGTTTGTAGTCTTTAAAACTACACTGTTGATACAAAAGTTTTATGGTTTTACTTCCTTCACTTGTTAATTGCTGAATTTACAAACTTGAAATGTGTAAAATGATGGCGTAATTCAAATAGGATGACAATGGGCAGGACTTCCCAGCTCTATCCTCCACTCAGGTGCCATTAAACGCTAATGGCAGAATATGACCTCATTAAACCAGTGTCAGTCAAACTGCAATCCAGTTTTTTCCAGCTGACTACCCTAATGATGGCACAACATGAACATGGTCAATTCAAATAATAAGACGATTATGGAATAATAGTTGCAGCCTTTATATTTTTAACTTTTTTTTTTTTTTTTTTGCACATGCATAATGTTTTTAAGCCAATCCTTTATCATTATCATCACTGGTACATAAATCCACTGTCAATATATATACATAAACATATATTTTTAATCGACCAGATCTCTGTACAGATCTATTCACTGTGAAAAACTCTAATTTGCACTTTGTACATATTACAATAAAAATCCTCACTGTAAATAATCTATACATGAACCTATATATTTTAATAGACCAGTTCTCTGTACACATCTACCCAGTCATTCATATTTATCTTAACTATTCTCAACCCATTGTTATGCTTGTCTCTAGTCGATTGTTTCTTTATATTAGGTCAATGTTTAAGTATGTTTAGGTTTATGGTGAAATTGTACATCGTAAGCTAAGAAAAACCGAAGCCAAATTCCTTGTATGTGTTCACGTACTTGGCCGATAAAGCTGATTTTGATTCTGGTCTCAAGAGAGCCACATGCACTGAGGAAGTTTAGAATCTAACAATGTGGTTCACTGACAATAACCAGGTATTGAACACTGAAGAGACCAACGACAGTCTTTCCAATGCCTCAGCAGTGGTGGGCGGGTATGGCACAACAACAACAACTGTATTTTCTATGGAAGATAAGGAGATCGAACCTCCTCCAAATGCTGTTTTAAGTCAACTTCCACAGATGCACCACAAACTGTATGACAGCCTGGTACAGCAGCTGCACCGGGGCCTATGAATCAGCCCCGCAGCGTGTTGTGAAAACAGCACAGAGCTGCCATGACTGGAACATCTTCACAGCACAGGAGGACTATGAACAGCACAAAAGACATCACAGACCTTGGAACGCATCTGTTTAAGCTCCTCCCATCAGGCTGGTTCTTGAGGTCAATCTGTACATGCAAAAATAGATTTACAACAGCTTCTTCCCAAAAGCTGCAGCTCCTCATATAAAATTAAATGACATTGTTCATTTGTATTGTGTAGCCCAGATTCTTGTAACCAAAGAAACACCTGAATTCAATGTGTCACAATGTGTATTTTTGTCCATATAGTTGTATATGCAATAAGCACTTAAAACATACAATTATCAACTGTCCAATTACAATTTGAATAAGAATATTTTACTGTGGGAACAAAACTCAAAGTACCGATTTTACTTTAGCTCGGTAAATATTTTAACCACAGTCACACTATCTGTTTTTTTGTTTTTTTTTTTTTTTTTGTGGTGTTTGTTGTCCTTCT
>JAPTGW010000017.1:19863425-19875427 GCA_029814545.1 Apogonichthyoides opercularis
GAATCTGTACTCCCCGAATCTATGATTAACTCAATATGCCCCCGGGCCGACATGAGTCTCCCAGGTCCATACTGGGTCACATATGAAAAGAGAAAACTGAAGAAAAAGTGACTTATTCAGCAAAATATATAATTAAGTAAACATCAAAACAACCCTCTCTAACCTTTTGGTTACTGTTGGATGTTTAGATCTTTAAAATTCTGATTCTAATTTCTTCAATGAATAAACTGTTTGACAGTAAAGTGAATATTATTGGGTTTTAGTCCAAATAATGCAGTGGAGGCAGGAAATAATTAGCAGATTAAATGAAATATGAAAATAAACCTAAATTAAACAAATACCGTCAGTCCACATATTACAGATCCATCATAAAAAAAATACGTAAATAAGAAAAAAATTGGGAAACACCCACAACTGGTCCTCACACAGTCTGACTGGCAACACAATTAACCTGTCAGCCTCTTAATCAGCTCTTTCTTGTCTCTCTCTGTATATTTATCTGTACATACTGCACATGTCTCCTGTTTGATATGTCTCCACTAATGCCCCTCATTTCAGCCGCCGAGGTTATCAAACCGAAGTAAACAACAAAGAGCTGCTGATGGAATCACACATTCATTCACTGGCATCCTTCTGTGTGTTGTCGTGGCAACGGCTGTGACAAAGGTAGATGGATAGAGCATCAGTCTGAGGCCGATAAGACTGCGCAGCCACTTAACATGTACAAGAGCTGCGATGGGCGCACTGATACGGGTTTACAACAGCGGCTTCACCTGGTCCGTGGATTTGATAACACTATTAATATGACACACGCCAAAGCAGCTGGAGGGCCCATTCATAGATGGTCCTTAATCGCAAACCTTTCATCGGCTAAAGATCCAGGAAAGCTAGTTCCAGGGCAGCACTAGCACTTTGCTGGTCTGGAAACAAACACATCTAGATCAGGGGCTGGGATTGCCACGACCAAAAAGACCATAAGTTAGCAAACATTACTTTTTAAAGGGGAAATTTTTGGCTGGAAAGTTGAGAAACATCTAACCGGAGCCACAAAGGTGTATTTGATCTGTTTTACTCCAAGGTGGCTCTTCTGTGAGAACGTATTTAGGATTGGTTTTACAGAATATGTCAAGAATAAGTAAAAGTTTTACTGCAATTCTGAAATATGACGTGCATGCACTTGAAAACCCTCGGCCTTCAGTCCACGCCAAAGTTTGGACAGATGGACAGATGGACAGACAGATGATGAACTGATGACAATACCCTGCGGCGAGGGCCGTGGGTAAAAAGCAGATCAAGAGAACAGTTGCTGAACATTACTGGGAAAACAAAACCGATTATTGTCTTGTGGAGTAAAAATGGATGGGCATGTGAAGACTTTGTTTGCCCTGGAAAAGGTGAATATGCTCAGTGTCATAAAATAAAAGTCTACCTTGAAAATGAAACAATAGGCAATAGAATGTTCACACTTTTTTTTACATTTTTATTTTAGTATTTATGTGGTGTATACTCTACATTTTACAACTGCATAACAGTGAATGATGTTAGGCTTGCAAAAAAAAAATAGAGCCACAGGCTGCCCACCCCTAAAATGCTTCAACTTTCTTAATTTAATAATCCTTCCTACAACTGGTGAGATGGTATGACAGTACCATGGTTTACAAAGGGAACTGAAGCTTCTGGGAATCTGATTAAAGATGGAGGCCTTCAGACTCTACCACTGCACTCACTGGCTTCAGGATGGACATCAGCCATCTATAGTTATTAAAAGAACGGCAGCTAGAGAAACTCGTGAAACAAATAGTTTGGAAGAGACCAGCTAAGGCAGCTGAAAGGTGGAGTCAAATTATACACATCAAAGAACTATATGAGGTACAGGAACATGACAACGTGATGAACCTAATAATATGTTTGCTATAGGCAGAGTTACATAGATGCTAGTGTTAAAACAAAAGTATTTTACTTCCCAGCTGAGACCGACAACATGAAGATCACAGTAGAGGGAGCAGGTACATGGACACAGTTGCATCTGCATCCAGATTTTTGCTTAACATTACACTAAAACTTCACCACCAACAGTGCACCCTGTCAATTATGAAGGTGATGAAAGAGGTGAAGCCGAAAAACATAAGTGGGGCAACATGTATACAGGAAAAAACCTCACAGCAACCTGTACAGCCAGACATATCAGAGCTGTGCAAGTGCCAGACGTAGTGCCGCTTCACTCCTGCGTCTTCCTCTCATTATTTAGAGTTTACTTTTAGTTGTCAAATCAGTTTAGAAGTGCATTAGCGCTGCCTATTGGACTGGAGTAACTACACAAACATTCACAGGCGTCTGACAAGTGGAAATTCAACACCTAGTTGGTTTAGTTCAGTGTTTGGCTTCTTATCAAACAGATGTAAACATTTTTATTTGGTCCAGCCATAAAAACGAATGAGAAGCACCGTGTATCAACCAAGATTTTTCCTTTAACACCAATCATAAAATTGAACAATATAATGTTATTCACTATACTACACACCTGTAACTTAAACAAAATAAAAACACCAGCACTCCCTGTTTTGCCAAAGATGTAACGCAGGAATATCTGCAGTGATATATATGTTGTGGTTGGACAGATTCTAGTTCTGCAGAGTAACCAAGAATGGCCACTTCTAGATGATATATCAAGGTGAATAATAGATAAGAAGAGTCTTACACTTACTAAAAATTATTAGACCAGCTTCTAATGATCTTGAAAACCTTTACAAAGTATTTACATTTGGATTTGTGCTCAGATAATACAATGACAGCCTCTGTTGCTATTAACAAGGTGTAAATTACGGTTTTCAAGCTCCCCATTTTACAATAAGCCTAAAAACAAAAAAAATGAATTAAATTAAAACAAGCTAACCCAATAAGGTAATGAATAGTTTATGATTATCTGAAGTGGCTGTTTTCATTGCCATAGCTAAATTACATCCATTTACATAAATACGTACGACCACCATACATATACTTTCAAATGTAACTGCATCCATGATTAGAACGGTGCTATAGAGCCTATACTTCCACCAAAGCCCCACAATCCTGTAATTCATCAAACACACAATGTTAGAGAAACCCTCCACTTTGTATGAATCTGATCTTAAATGTAAGCGATTCATCCTTGGTTCTTGCCCAAACTTTCCACCAAGTTTCACAAAAAGTGCAGAATTTTTTTGTCTAATCCTCCTGACGAACAGACAAATAAACCAACACAGATGCAGATGAAAAGGTGAAATCGTAAAACCGAGGTTATCAATGGATCTTCCAGCAAAATGTTTGGCTCTGAATTAATCAGTGCTGACGTTCACGTCAATCTACTCCATGTTAGTAACAAGACACTTTTTTTTAAACTTCCATTACTTTACAGCATCTTTAACAGTTTAGTTTACGAGGTATCTAATTGTTGCTGTGAGTATTAGCTGCTGAAAACTGTCCATGAGGAAATAAACACCACAGCTGGCCAAAGATTTTTGGCTCCAGCTGAGCAGCTGTTTTCATTTCACCGTGTGGTGCCAAGAAACTTGTTTTTTTATGCAACCTTAACACTATTTCAGCATCATGTCATTGCAGGTATTTATCTCAATAATGAAGAATATTCCCTGTCAAAACTACACCCAGCAGCAAGCTGCTACAGTCATGATTTACACCCACAAGTCCAGATGCTAATTAAAAGACTTGTGCTCACCAGCTGCTCAGTGTCTGAACACATCTGTATTAGGCCATGATGGAGATGGCTTCACTTTTCATTAGCCTTTTGTTTGTGGCTTTTTAAATGCTGGTTTTAAGGGAAAGAGAAAAATATACTGTATAAGATGAGGGATGCTGTTCTCTTACCCCTGTTACAGATCTCACCGTAGAGTCTTTGACAGAATATAAATCTCTCCTCTCAGACACAGGTTATTTATATGAGTAGGTGGTTAAATGATGTCAAATCCACACACTGTTGTTAAATGAAACAAAAATACAAAAAGTAGAACAGCAAAGTATTTACTAAGATGGAAAAGTACAGGACTATACAGAAGTGGAAAAAAGTTTTCAGACACCTTTAAAGTTTTACACTATCTCAAATATTATCATGAAATATTTGCTGATTCAATACATTACATCATATACATTATAAAGACATATGTAATTGCCAGTAGTTAAATGCAACTTTATTCTTTTTTCTCCACTAGATCTCAGAAGCATATTTCCACTTTTCACTCCACTACATTTATTAGACAGACTGTCTTTGTAAATTCTCATTTGTCCAGGTCATTGTTCATCCTTATTTTTATTTTTTTTTGTTTTCTTGCTTTCAACTGGTCTGATTTTTGTTCTTAAAAGTGTTTTGCCTCTCATCCAAGATATCTCATCTGATGGACTTTGAAAACAACCTATGAGTTTATAAAATTTTCCAAGATTCCACTATATAAACATGCTGGATTACAGCAGAAATTATCATTTACATCCGTAGTCTACAGGGAGGTAACAAAAAAAAAAAGAACATTAATAGCAACAACATACACATAGGTAAGACAAAACTATATAACAGTCTTGGATTATCTGGATTCATCCTTACAAAAATGAAAACAGGCCTATGAGCTAATTTTTGAGAGATGGCTCTCAAATTATAATGACACCACTAATGATTTACTAAAATACGCTGCATTGGTTTTGATTAGTGTTAAGTAATGAGCTCAAACCTTAAAAATCTACAGCCGTGAAATGTAACATACACATTAATGCAGCAGTGATATTATAATTTGTTCAATACTGCCAGAAAATGACACTTTTTTCATTTGGTTGCATATTAAATGTGTCATATACCCTTCATTAAGCTAACATTAACATTTAACACTTGCAGTTATTTTACTAGAATGAAGCATTCTCATATGAATATAGGTCACTAAATGTGAAACGCTCTGAGTAACTTAGTTTAGTCACAGTGTAAATGTTTAAGATTTGTACTGTGAAACTGAGTGGGTGGATTTGTAATGTAACTGACATTATCTGTTACTGCTTTGAGTAAGAGATGAAATATAAAGAAGGGAAATTAATCCACAAAAATATTTCATAGTAAACTGCTAATAAAGACCATTTGACTGCACAGTGACTACTTTGAATTATACTTAAAGGACATGTTACTGAGAAGACAAACTCTCACTTTTATTTTTGTTTTCAGCATGGTTTTTCACCAGAATTGGAAAATACATGCCTTTTAGCAGCTCTCTCCTCTCAGTCCAAATCTTTTCCAAAAATGATGAAAAAGACTAAACACAGATGAAGCTAATGCCATTTCACAAGCGAAGCCACATTTCTAAGCTTCCATTTGGACCCATAGAGTAGAAAGGCAGTGACACGTTGGTGATTACCTTTGTCAATCACATATTTAACCCAGCACTTGTGTGAAAACGCCTGTGATTAGATCAAATATGGCTGGGTTATTAACAGCCAGAAATAGCAGTCGATAGAAGTGGTTACAATTATGGAATTTTAGCTCAATAACACCAAAAACATTTCAATTGCTGTAACTTTAAGAAGCTGAATACTCCTTCATGTGCTTTTGTCCAGTCTGTACATCATATTTTATAAAACTGGTTTCAGGATGTATAATCTGCCAAACCACAGTAAAACTGCTGTTTTTCTTTATCATATTGATAAATCTTGTCTGTTACTGTCACTGTGTTAGTTACTGAACTTCTGAAAGCACGAGTCAAGCCTCTTTCTGCTTTTTTGTTGTTGTTTTTAAGACTCGAGACAAGTGACAAACAAGATTTTGTAAAAGCAAAGTTTAGTTTCATGAAATGATCACTAGTTTTGATTTTTACGTGGTTGTTCAGTCTGGTTTCTGGTTTAAGTTTAGTTTTATTTATAGTGCTACGGTTGCATAGGTAATTTCAGCAATGACAAATTGACTTGTTTTACTTAGTTTTCAGTTATTTTGATGAAAAAGTGATGACATCAAATAGGATTTACAAGACTACTGCGTATCAAACATTCCTTATTGTACAAAGCCATTTTATTCATGTACACAATGGAGACAAACCAAAAACAAAGCTGGTTGTATCTATTCATTTTTGATTGTTAGTTTTAGGTTGCATTAAAGCCTCATGGGTATCCAATGAAAGACAATAGTAAATTGTTTCAAATCTTGGTTAAATAGAGGTTATAAAATCTGAAAGTCAACATTTGTATTGTTCATCTTCTTGGCCTACAGGTCACATTCTACAAACATCACCAACCAAACCTCTTCACATTGGCTCTACATGCTAACATTTTCCCTTGAATGCACTTGATACTATTTGCCATTTTGACACCAACTAAACTGATTCACAACCAACAAACATCCAAACACAAACCTCTTGGCCTACCTTCAGCTACCAGTGGACATCTTGGAGTCAAACATCCAACCTTATCCAGTTCAGAGGCATTTGGTTCTCCAAAAAATAGAAGTATAATTATTATTAACCCTGCATTGCAGCTATAAAAACTACAGTCATTAGTGAGTTTAAATCCGATTTTGTGGAAGCGTTATTACGTTTAAGAAACCTCGTCATGTCCAGTGGCTTCAATGTAGAGATTCTTTCAAAAAGAGAAAAGCGCTTGTTTTGTTTTGTCATTATTTGTGTCCGCAGCCTTTTCTGAAGCAGAGTTTTCAATCGTTTTAAAGTACTTTTTCTCTCCCTTCTCTTCTGAGTTGAGCCAGAGCTCGTCCCCATCCACAACCACCAAGCCTGGACATTTCTTGATTTCCTCTGGCGCTGCAGCCCTGAGCCATCCAGACAAAGGAGGGGAAGCCTTGCCAAGTCTCTCCACTGCAGGCATGGCTTTTCCTTTCCTCTCTGCTTCCTCGCCCTTTCTTCATCTCTCTCGGTGTGGCAGCATTCCCGAGAAGCTTTGGCGATGCTCCAGCATGTCTGCTGCTCCGTCTGAACCCTTCCATCCAGCCATCCATCCATCCATCCATCCATCCCGATCGTCCTTTCGTGGTGGACTCCCGCCCTCCTAACCCCTCCACTCCCACAAGCTCCTTCCCCTGTCCAACCCCCCCTAACAGTGCACAAAATATCAAACACAATTTGGGCAATTCAGTTCTAAAATTAAAAACAAAACCTTCGATTTTATAGTCTCTCTGTCTCTTTAACAGTCACTGACTGAACCTAAATACCAAAGAGTCAATTTCCCACAGTATCAGCAGACAACCTTTACACTTTCTACTAATTACAGTCATGTTCCTTGTTTTAATGTTAGAGGGCAGTGAGTGTGTGAGTCGACGTCTGTATGTGTGTGTCAGGTCTTTTGTTCTATGCCAGAGCAGATCTATTCATCATGTGCCAAGACTCAGCGCCCTCACTTGTAGTGAAGAGGGGGCAGGTTGGTGCCAAGTGCCCTAACTGCCAACTCAGTACTGCTGTCTGTCTGTTTACACACTGAAAACTCATCTGGTTTACACACTGATACACTTTTATCTAATATGTTTCTGATATACAACTATTTTCACTACCGCTGTGGTGTAAGGTAGTGCAAATGAGTGATTAGTCTCATTACTCTCAAAAACTATTTCATTGGTCTAAGGGGTTCTATGTAGTACTGATATTCCAAACTGTCAACAGCAGGGGGACGACACGTTCCAGAACACACTTAGTTCCACCAAAACCACCAACAAATCAACACTGTGCCACAGACTGTATACACGCACTGAATTAAGTATGAAGCTCATATTTTATGCACGTGTGTATTATGGTATCATCAACTTTACTTCTTCAAAATAAAAATTCATAGCCAGTTAGTTTGACAATCGATCAAAATGACACAATGTCTTATAATTTTCATGTTCTGCATCAGCTGATAGTTTCCGTTATAGCTCTGTTAGCTTAGCTTTGTTTTTTAGACAAAAAACAGCCACAGTAAAACCATAAATCACCTCAGTTTTCTGTACATTTTGTGTTGTCAATAGCTGCACTAAAGATCTATTTGGAATCATCCAAACAAGGTCAGAACTGTCACAGTTTAGTCTGAAGCATGGATCAACAAACACAGGCAATATAACAGCATCACATAATAACTTTATACCTCCATAAGCCTCATAAATCAAACTCACCCATGTAGAAAATTATAAGTACTGGGTAAACAAGACCCTCAGTTCAATGTCATTCACAAACCTTATGTCATCTATTCATGCTGCTCTCAAAATTATAAGCAACCTACAGTTAATGATAACATTTTTAGCAAAACTTGATAAGGAGCAATTATAGTAGCAGTTATTGTAATTTCAAAAGTCTTTCAACCTTCACCTTTAGCTAATAAAATCTCTCCGGTTCATTGATGAACCCAATTTGACATTGTTGTGTTAAAGTTGAAGAGATAGTGTCTTCATTCAAATTAAACTTATTTTCTTAATTTGGTTTAATGTTGTGAATACTCAACTAAATAATCACAACATCAGAGACTATGCGTATGTTTTGTCTTGTTAAACCTTTCATATCATTTTCTGCTTACTGCTTTTATGAATAACTTAAAACCACAAACTCTGATTCTGTTTCATTAACAATATGAAAAAAAATCAGCCATTAAACATAAAGTAAATAATCCTTTGACATTTACGACAATATTGATCAAGGTCAACTCATATGAACAGTGTTTAATACAATATTTGTTGCCATATTGCTATTCTTTTTTCTTTTCTTTTTTTCCTCGAGTTCTAAAAATCCAGCTTTGGTCATTCTATACTTTTAACCTGGAATATCCTGGTTCCTGAAGTCTTTTGTGTTATTTCCTAGATCTTTGGTCTAAGCCTAACTCTATTGTAAATGAAGCCTAGTAAAATTCGTAATGATTTGTTCTTCTGTGCTATTTACACAATGTTGACAATGACAGTTATGCCATGCATGGCGCATGCGCAGATACTACTTGTCTTGCGTACCAGTAACTGCTACAGTAGTGACAATATTAAGTTAAAACGTACCTAATTTGTGTATTATGTAGACAGTTATAGTACTTTAACCAGACCAGGATTAGTCTGATATTCAAACCACACCACAGGGACCACCAGAGGCTTTGGTGCGCGTGTGTAATAAAGTTCTATCATTGCTCTACAGAAGCTATACATGCTAATGTTAACAGTCCTACCGGAGACTTTGATGCTCTCATTCCGTCCTGGCAGTGCTGTCTCCGGTGTCGGCATCTGGGTTTTAAAGGCCATGTCTCCCATTCTACTGTTGATGAAATGTCGCCAAACCAGACGGAGCCTGGAAGAGGAGGAAACCATCAAACCACCTGCTCCTGTTACTCTGACGGTTAGCTCGGTTAGCTTAGCTATATAAAAGCGATCTCACCAAATAGAGGGGTTGTGTAATGACAACTTACTCACGTGTTACACAACACAGACTGGAAACAAAACTACGTGGATATAAATATACACACCTGAAACTATATGTAACACGTCGTTCTGTGGATGAACGAATGCCTGTTTATGTAAAGAAGAAGACTTTAATCTGTAAAATATCTCAGCAGATTCTAAATGTAATCAGATTTAACTCTTTTCGTTGCTTTCGTCAGTACTTTTACTTTATTATATACGCCGAATTTATCAGCCACCCTATTTTTATTTACTTTTGTTACTCATAACGTTTGATCTTTAGTGTTACTTTAACTTACACTTTTTATTTCAAACACTTACATTTTCCATCAAATTGTTTTCTATATAGAAAGACAGGGTTGTGTATCTGTGCATTGTGTAGTTCTGTATAGATATGTATTATATTCACACTGTGTATTTTGGCATTTGAGGATAACCAGTGGGTGTGGGAGATGTCTTTGTCTATGGCTAATTGTTTATTATTTTTTCTGCATCTTTCTATGAAGGATCTTACAATAATGAGTTGGTTCAACTCAAGGTCTCTGATCTAATAAAAAATGTTAAAACAAAATGTCTTCCTGCAGTAAGATTGCATAAATTTTTCAGCTATAAACAAAATCATATAGGTTGGAAGTTTTTGATTATTTACGACAATGCTGTCCTGACATAGCCTGGGAACGCCCATCCTAGTGACGTCACACCCAGGGCGTTGCAGAGCATTGGAATGTCGTGAAAACCAGGCAAGTCCTGACAAGGACTTTGAGCATCCTTTGACTGTGGTGTTCAGGTGATTCAGTTTATTTCACCTCCACTTTCCACGTGATATCATTTTAACATTGATTGGTTGACTGATCTTTACAAGTTCGATCCAGGACCCAAACTATGACAAAACTGCATCAGTGTTAGTAGTGACAGAATGCAGATGGTATTAAAATGACAATATCACACTCTGTTATGATTAAAAGTCCTGCATTAGAAATCCTATGTAACTTACATTGATTGTTGAAATACCAAAGCCTCATTTGTTCTCTCAGTAGTGGAGCCTGCTTAAACTACTTTGTATCCGGTTACATAAACAGCATTACATGATACATTTGAAGACTTGTCACATGATTAATGGGAAAGCAAAGAAGAAAAAAAAGGAACATTTCATCTTTTGGCACTTTAAATATTAGATGATTTGAACATTTATTGTGAATAAACATCATTGCTTTTTGTAAAACATCAAAAAAACAGACTGAAAAACATCCTTCATAATGTGTTGTATTACAACTGATTACTGCACAGTTTGTTCAACTTTGTTAATTCTTCCAGTGTTTTCATGCATTTTTCATAGATTAAGACAATGACAAGTTGCCACATGTAACTCTGGCTAAACTACACACAAGGATAGTGCCGTTTTCCTGTCTTGTCAAACCGATTAATTTGTCAATACAATTACAAAACCCTGTACCTCTGGTTTCCTTCTTCTTTTGGTAGTGATGTTTGCAACCACACATTAGCTAATAATAGCCATGATTATGTAACAGAAAATACTGGCAAATGTATCTGTTAAACTAATTTTACCTTTTTGTTTTTACAGTTTCAGTAGGTGTTGCACCAAGTGTCTTGTGCAGATCAGGAGATTTGTATGTAAAAGTGTAAAACAGCAGGATCAAAAGTGCAGATAAGAACATAATACAAGAAAAACCTAATGTGTTTACCTGTATATGTGACACTACACTTAAGTTATGACAATAAGTAAAAGAACAGGTAACAAAGTAAATATACTGAAAGATTAGATTATTTTTGTTTTTCCATAGCACTGAAGGGTTTAAGGTTATGCCCAAACTACATACACACATTATATAAAAATACAAGAAGATAAGATAAGATAAGATAAGATAAGATGCAAAATAAAAAATAAAGACAAATCAAAAAAAGCTATACATACTATTTACAGCTGTGCACATGCTGATAATGCCACAGGTTGGATAGGGATATGGTTTATTGCACTATAAGGTTTATTGCACTAAAGATAAATAAACTGCACAATCATGAAACAGCAAATAATTTAGAAAATTGTTAATACACAACTGAATCAGCTAAAGAAGATTCTATCATCCAATGAGGTTTCTTACATTTCCGGTCATTGTATAGATTGTTCCAAACAGAGGGAACAGCATATTTTAACACCTTTTATCCCAATTCAGTGCAACAATAACTATAAATACTTTTTTGACAAATGTAGTTTAGAAGATATGATTAAAGTGGACATAAAATAGACGTAAAAATAATGAGAAGCCAGTGTTTTATTCTGCAGAGGAACAAGGCAGGCAATCCAACACAACCACACAGCAAGAAATGATGAGCGAAGGCTTTAAAATGTGTGATAAACCTCAGTACACTGTGAGAAACAGCATCCGGAGCACGTAAGCAATGAGAAGGTGCATGCATATATATCACATCGCCATAGTTCTGCATAGACATAAACACAGCAGCAAGAAGGCAGATGACTTGGTGTTTGCAGATGAAGCACTCAAAATAGAAGCTTTAGAGCAGGGGCATCAAATATACAGCTCGTGGGCCAAACCCAGCTCACCAAAGGGTGTAATCTGGCCCACAGAATGCATATATTACACAGAAGAATATATAT
>JAPTGW010000017.1:20365641-20375779 GCA_029814545.1 Apogonichthyoides opercularis
AGGCTGGGACCTCTGGGGACCCCTAGATCACAGCCATGCTAATGAGGAGCTGCTTTGCCAGCAGCAGAGGTGTCAGCTAACCCCTGACAGGTGCACACACGCGTACTCCCAGGGCTTGTGCGCCTGTGTGTACATGTGTGTGTGGCAACTGTGTGTCTGCGTGTGCAGAGTGGGTACAGGAGGGGAGGGGCTGCAGGGGCAGGTTTGTGTCCCAGTGGCCTAGCCTGCGGGCGGCTTTGTTCTGTATGCAAATCTGTTGCCGTGGCGTTCTGTCGCCCTTGATGGAATGTAGGAGCAGTAAAGCGAACCTGAACCCAAGGAATGCTGCAGTGCGCACACACACAGTCACACACAAACATGACACCTACTGTAGCACATCTTCTGCTGTCCTAGACACCTCCTTGTTAACAACAAGAACCTGCACTGCCTTCTGTTTCTACAATAAAGTAACACGTTCTCCATATTGTGCTCTCTGGACGTAATATTTTTCACCCTGCATAGTGCAGAGCTGTCTGTGCCAGTTTATGTGGAGAAGTTGCTGGGCTCAAGTTCAAATGCTACTTATTTTCAATTATGATTTTTTTCCCCCCAAAGCTTTGTGAGTTAATTTGGCATCAGTGAGCATTCATTACTATCCACACACAGTTTACTGTCAGCTGAGAAGCTCTAGTTTGCCCATCTTGTCAGAGCTGAGCCTGTGGATTTTTGTTATTCTTCTGTGGTTTTATTATAAATCCCTCTGGATTAGAGCATCTGATAAAGGCCCAAAATGTAAGTATAATGTACATTCGAGAGAGCTTGTGCTTCGAAATATAAATCAAACACAGGCTGGAGTGATGGCATATGTGAATTCCTAAATTAAACACAAATCCACATGTCTGCACCATAGGGCTGGTGTCTACTCCAACCCCTCCAGCTCACACCAACATCTCTACACTAGCCATATGCGAACAGTCAATACTATGGCTCCCCTTCATTCATTGGCATTTTGTTTGTACTTTTTAAGGCAAAATAATGGCTATAAAAGGCAATCTGGAAAGAATAAAATCTGATGTAAAGCTCAGATCTCAGTCCCTGAAGACTGGGTTAATTGGCTCGGTGGTTTAGTAAAAAAACCAACCCAGGAGAGAAGCAGAGCATTATTACTGGCCCACCTCAGCTCCACGCATGTGCCAATGTTTTAATAACTTCCTCCAGGCCTCCTGGCCCTTAGCCCTCATTTTTCTTGCACAGGACAAAGAGCTGCCCTCTTAAGCTGGTCTCAGGTCTGTGTTGTGTTCTTCTGCTTCATGGGAAAACCTGCTTATTTGAATACATGGGAAGACGTTCCAACTGATAGATGGCTTGTAATGATACAGTAGGATTATGAAGCAGTTGCATGACCAGCAAAACAACAAAAACAGTGATGTTAAATGTACAGCAATGTCCTAAATCCTGCTGTGACTCTATTGTGACTATTTCATTTAACCTCTTTTCTCAGTTACATTAGTGTGTGTTTTAGTATCTGTGTGTATGTGTGCATATGGTGTGCTGGAGTAAATTGGGCGATTAGGTCCAGCATCAGTGACTGCGTAGAGAGAAGAATGTAACTATTCTAACTGGTAGTTGACCTTGGCGGTCAGCAGTGGAGGGGTCCCTGCCTGCGTGTCAGGCAGACGACTGTAATTACCACAAACTGAAGCATGACACGGCCCACCATGATTCTTTAATGAATGCTTTATTGGCTGGAGCACTGAGTAGCGACAACATTCACACTCTCCCAGCATGTGTGCCCGTGTGTGTGTGTGAGAAGACTGAGTGTGGGTGACTACGACTCAGTGTGTGTGTGTGTGTGTACAACAGTTAAAGGTAGTGTCTCTGATATTAGCTATTAGTTTCTAAGGAGAGGTTTTACAGTCTTTGTGGGTTAGTGATCACCCTGTCCTTTCAGTAGATTTTAAAGCCAAAATTTTGGAATATTTTGTTGGAGCTGAGGTACACAGACAAACTGCACCAAAGCTCAATGTGATAATCAGAGAGAACTGTCAATCAGGCAAATGCTTCCCCAGAGACAGCCTTCTTAAAGCTTTTATGTACTCTTAATGGATGTCTAAATTTAAGAATTACTGCCAAGATGCACAGTGAAAAATGTAAAATTAGTTTTTGATTAACTTTTAGTGTAAAAGAAAAATATATAAGACGCAGGAATCTGTCTATCTTTGATTTTCATATTTAACTATTAATTTTTTCTTTTCCCTTCTCTATGTTTCTGCCCTCCCCCCACTTGCTTGTTTGGGAAGTTGATGAAATTTGTCTTTGGCCGTCATTAGGCAGCAGCCATCAGCTGCCACTCTATTAGCTGCCACGCTTCCTTTAACAACATATGGCACGGCTGTGTAGGATATGACAAGATGCAAATGTGTTGCTTTAATGCTGGTGGTGATGGTGTTGGGGGTGGAAGGTTGCTGGGGTGTGGGTATTTGATTGGGTAGCTTGTATTGATGAAGCAATGTGTGCAGACCAAAACACAGATAAATGAATAAGAATATACTGATTTTGACAAATCGAATGAGATCATCAATCCCTCTCCCAATCTTACATCTTCATTTCATATTGATCCTCATGTGTTGATGAGATTAAACAGCTCCCAAGTCTATAGACCCTGCTCCATCCCTGGGGACATGTAAATAGCCTCCCTGTGTGTCAATTCCTATGTGTGCATGTGTGTGTGTCAAAGTACGTCTGGCCCTTAAAGTCCCTCCACCTCTTTTCTTACCCCCTTCTCCTCCTCCCCTTTCCTTCCCTCACTCACTCTCTTCTCCCCGTCCAAGCTGTTAAGCTGTCCAGCTCTCTGCTGCCAAGCAGCCGTGTGAAGCCTAGCCAAACTAAACACGGGCAGGCAGTCCGCCACTCGCCCCACAAACACACACACGAATAGACATATACAGAAAAGCACAAAAGCGCACTGATATACATTTCTACACATGTGCCCATTCACTCGCTCGTGCACATACATTAGTAGCCGGTGTCAGGTCATGTCCCACCCCACACAAACACAAGCGAAAGTGACGACTACACCCCACTAATAGCAGTGAAAAGCAGACAGAATCAGTAAATGAGCCCCTCATTAACTTTTTCTGACCCCTTCTCCCCTGAGGAAAGCCAAACCAATCACACCGCCAAATCAGCTTCCTGTACTAGACACTGATCCAACATCAGCTTTTGCTCATCTGTTCAACACAGTACAAGTGTATGTGTGTGAATTTACTGAGGTGAGCTGTGACTCTGTAGGAAAACAGAGGTGAAAAGTGAAAAGAAAATATTACTGTGCATGTATCTGCGTCTGCATGTGTGTTTTACATTCCATGACAATGGGTGGCTTTGAGGCAGTCAGCCATCTTAAGGATTCTTTTCTTGATCACATAAGACTTTGGGCAAGAGCAACTTCTCCGTCTTTGTTTTCCCCTTCAGGGCTTCAGGCTTTGGGACCACTGTACCAACTTGACTCTGCTTGCGGTAGCTGCTGATGATAAAGTAGATGCAGATGCCTTGCAAGCAAACACAAGACTGTGGAAATACTTTTTCAATGCTAGTCTGTGTTGAATTAGACGAATCCCAACCAAGGCTCTTTTTATGAGTCACAAGCAGGCTGACAGGGCCGTGCCACAGTGACTGATAGATTCATTTGGCATTATTAAGTCACGCCATTTAAAGGAGCAATTTGTCAATGAGTAATGTACAGTTTGTGTGTGCAGACAGTATGTGAGTTCAGCAACAACAGATCACTTTACTGTACTTGATATTACAACAGTGACGTAGAGCTTCTTTTAAATGTGGATGCTGTGTTAAGACCAGAGGCGACTTCACTGTTTACACATCATCTCCATCACATCTCCTGTCTCTCCTTTTGTGCGTCTGTCTTTCTCTGTAATGCCACATGTCCCCCCTCATTCCCTCCCATATTTCGTTTTCCCCCCATTGGTGTGCTTTTTTCTATGGCTGCCTCTCCTGTCTCCATATGGAAATAACAGAGTAGACGAGATGGATCTGTATATTAAAGCCTAGCTGACATTAGAATTTGCATAATGTGTCATGGCCTTAGGGCACTACCCGCCATCTGCATTAGCCTGTAGTCACACACAGAATTTCATACACACACATGCAGACAAAGCACACACAGCGACCATCTCACACACAAAAAGCTCATATAACTGTAAGTTTATGTACATTTAATATTCTTAAACACACTCCACATGTTATCAGAAATGTCAAATGTTATTATAAAGTAATAAAATGAACTGAAGACATTTTTTTTCTTCTCTTGCCCCACAGATAAAGATGAGCCATCCAGCTACATCTGCACTACCTGTAAGCAGACCTTCACCAGCGCCTGGTTCCTGCTTCAACATGCCCAGCACACTCATGGCATCCGCATATACCTGGACAACCACTTTGCCAACTGCTCCCTCACTCCTCGCATGGCTCTTCCTCCTCCTCCGGGTGCTGATGCCCTTCCCCGTTCCCCTCTGCCCACTTTTCTCGGTGACACCAACAACCCATTCCACCTCCTACGTATGGCTGCGCCCCTCCTCAGGGAACACCCCCCTCCCCCGGGTTACATGGAAACCCGGCTGCCTGCAACGCCTCCCTTTATCAGCCCTCCCCCTCCCCCTAGACCCCCTCTAGAGCGGCTAGGCCCAGAGGAGATGGGGCTGCTGTCCCAGCACCCCAGTGCCTTTGAGAGGGTGATGCGAATGACCCCCATGGAACCACCTTCCATGGACTTCTCCAGACGTCTGAGGGAACTGGCAGGAAACACAACCAATAATGGTGGACCCACACCGCCCCTGTCACCCAATCGTGTGCCCCCCATGCACCGCCTGCTAAGTCCAACACTTTTCCAGCCCGGCTCCAAACCCCCAGCTTTTCTCACCTACGCCCCGCAGCCACCCACTTCACATGGGGGACATGGTTCCACTAGCCCTCCTGAAAACCAAGGTCAGAACCAGACCCCTGCCAAATCCAAATCCTGTGAGTTCTGTGGCAAGATTTTCAAATTCCAGAGTAACCTGATTGTCCACAGGCGCAGTCACACAGGAGAAAGGCCATACAAATGTCACCTGTGTGACCATGCCTGTTCCCAGGCCAGCAAGCTTAAGAGGCACATGAAGACACATATGCACAACAAGTCTGGGTCCATGGGTGGTTCCCCAGAGCAGGCAAATAGAGGTGAGGGAGGTGAGGGTGAGGAAAAAAATAGGGATGGAGATTCAAGGGGGATGGGGATGGACAATGAGGATGAGGAGGAAGAAGAAGAGGAGGAAGAAGAAGAGGAGGAGGAAGAGGAGGAAGAGTTAAGGAATGGGAGTCAGCCAGATTCAAATATAAGTGAGGACTCTCAGGAGTTCAGTCAAAATAGAGAAAATGGCCCCAGACAGTCTCCTGAGAAGTCCCTGGGTGCAGATAGAGTAAGTGAAAGTGGCGGTGTGGGCATCATGCACCCTTACAACCATCTGGACAATCACCTTAGACTTAACCCTAACAAGAGAAGCTTGGACAGACAACCAAATGGAGATGGTGGAGAAAGAGGCGAAGTACAACGAGAAAGAGACACTGAACAGGAACAAGACAGAGAACAAGATGAGCAGGAGGACCAGAGGCCTGTGATGAATGGCAGGATCAGTGTTTCAGAAGTAGACTCCTTTCCTGGGCTGTTCCAACGAAGGCCTACGCCCATTACCAGCCCCAGCCCCTCCAACAACAAGAGGATCAAGATAGAGAAGGAACAGCTGGAGCTTCCTCCAACCATACCCCTGATCTCCCCAGAGAATGTCTACTCTCAGCTCCTGGCTGGTTACGCTGCTTCACGCCACTTCATCAGAGAACCCTTTTTGGGATTCACCGATTCCCGTCAGTCCCCGTTTGCCACGTCTTCTGAGCATTCCTCCTCCGAAACAGGAAGCCTCCGGTTCTCCACTCCACCTGGGGAGCTGATGGAAGGGGGAAGCGCCTCAGGTCGCAGCAACAGCAGCACCCCTCATCTCCTGAGGGGACCTGGACCTGGCAGACCCCCGAGCTCCAAGGATAGGAGAAATGACACCTGTGAATACTGCGGCAAGGTGTTCAAGAACTGCAGCAACCTGACAGTGCACCGACGCAGCCACACAGGGGAGCGTCCCTACAAGTGTGACCTGTGCAGCTACGCCTGCGCCCAGAGCTCCAAGCTGACCCGCCACATGAAGACCCACGGGCAATTTGGAAAGGAGGTGTATCGGTGCGACATCTGCCACATGCCCTTCAGTGTCTACAGCACGCTGGAGAAACACATGAAGAAATGGCATGGTGAACATTTGATGGCCAGTGAGGTCAAACTAGAGCAGGCGGACAGAGGTTAAGCCAGCAACTACAGTTATACAGCCTACAGTGTACACAAGAAAACACTCACACATTCACACACACACACACACACACACACACATTCACACACACATATACACACAAATTCCCTCATATCAACCACTTCTTCAGCTATGGGGCTTGGCTGGATAATCTCTCTCTCTTAAAAATTTTGAGACTGATTGATGTTCGTCTTTTTTCTTGTCACAGAAACTGCCACCTGAGAATATAAACAAGGGGAAACTTTAAAGAGAACTTGTCTGAAATGCCCAGCTTGGTATTTCTAGGCAAACTGTCTGAGGATTTTATCAGTTAGGAATCCATGGAGCCTTTCTACTGTGCAATAATTTCTGTATTTATTGGATTTTTGTAATGATATTTGGCATGTGCAGGTACATCTTTGTGGGATTTCATATGGAGTTAGTTTTGAAAATGTGCTAAAACATTTTTGTTTTCTAAAACACAATAACTGGAAGAAGTCACCCTTAATACAAATTTTCTTTCTTTCCTTTAAGGAACCTTGTTATCATGTGAGAGTAAAATTGTGTGAAGCAGTATGCTTTTAAAAGAAATGATAATTGTTTTCTATATTAACTGCAGCAGCGGACTACAATCCATTTCATCATACAGGCCTAAAAAGCACTGAATGTCAGCCTGACAATAAAATATCATGCTGGATTTTGAAAAAATCCAACATTATCTTTAAGACCTGATAAGTTACTTTAATTAATTCAGGGTTTTTTTTTTTCTTTTAAATATTGGCATGCAGATATTTTAAAAATGCAGTTACTGTATTGCTGTCCTGTTTCCTTGGTTCAGTCAGGACATAAATAAAGGTTGCACTTAATGGAGGTACCCTTAACTGATGCTCAGTACATTCCCAATGTAGGTTTAAACCACCATATGTAATATGTTGAATAAGTTAAGACTACTTGTGATTAATGTGAGAAGGAGAACAGTCCTGTTTATGGTTTGTAAATATTTTCTTTTTTATATGTTAAAGTAGCCCCAAGTACGTTAAAGATGGCCTAAAACTAAACAATCAAAGACCAGCTGCTTGCATCATCCACCATATATGCTAAATGTACCTACCATACATTCTTGATTTATCAGACCCACTTGATTATCTCCCCCGGTTCCCCATCTTATGTGTGCTTATTCCAAGGCAATTTGTTAAACTAAAGCTACTTCAACAATTGTAAAACTCTCTGAATTGTTCTCTATCTCCTTCCAAAGGTCTGGGCAGCTCGCTCTGACCTATGCCGACTTCCCGTGTCCCCCCTTACGATTCACAAAACGGTTTCAAATGAAAGTCATATCAATATGTGTTAGCATGTGTTCTCTCTGCTGTGTGCTCTAAGCCTCTCTCCGACGGCGTCTTTTCACAGTTCACTAGCTCAGATTCATGCATTAGAGCAGCTTTTAAAAGGAAGCCTGTTCATTCGCCTCACAAAGTGATATGGGTTTAACTCCCAGTAACAGATTTTGAGACAGTGTGCATGTTCGTGACTTTTGGGGATTACAGTTTTTATTTTCTGCATCGTTCATCCCGAAATGAATCTGGTACAAAAAAATAAGGCTATATGAGTTATGATAATTTTGAGCACAGCTGCGCTAGGGAATGGCCAGGCGACCTTGAGCAGCGGCTGTACTTATAGTAAAAATAAAAGATTGGAACAGAGAAATGAAGATGTGTGAGAAAGAAATGGAGGGGGAGAGAGAGAGCAAGACCTTGACCAGGGAGAAGAGTCATTCAAATGAAACTGGAAGCATATGAAAAGTGTGTGTGCTTTTTTTGTAGCCAAATGCACATCTACTGGCCACATCTTATAATGGACCAACACAGTATGAACATTAGTGGAAGGGAAACAGCAAAGCCACATGAAGGGAGATGTAGACTAGATTTTTCATTTTAACGCTGCAGTTCTCAATCATCAACATCATGCATTTTGGACCATCGTCAGGTTTTATCTGCACCATTTTATTTTGATAGAAAAAGGAATATTCTGTAACTTAAGAGCAGAATCCTCTCTGTGATTTTTTTTTCTTAGAAAGTAAATAATGCTGAGGTGACAGCATAAGCTATTCCGTTACCGCCTAGTACTATACTATATTTCAGTGAATGAACACAAGGTAAGGTTGGCTGAAGAGCTGCGTTCAGCTTACTTACACATGTTGATGCATGAGTGCAAAAAATCAAGATCCAGTTGTATACGCACAGTATATTCATTCCAGGAAAACTCAGAGTTAGGCCAAAATGAGCCATACAATTATGAAATATATTACATTTAAACAATGAACAGTCGAACCCTGACAGATCCAAATCCTACACGGACATTCAGTCTTACAATATGTTTACAGTGTTGAAGTATGCCATTAATGAAATACTCTGTGTAAGTGTTTAAAATGATAATAAAGTATTGTTTTCTCCAATGTTCTTTCAAATGTTTTGAACACCATAGCAGTTTTGTATGAATATCCTGGTGGAGGGATTTTATCTTCATAAATATGTTTCTGTATGATTACTTGTTCACTGTATGGAAATACATTTTTTTAAATGTAATATTGCAGAATCATGCCAGATAATTATTTTTTTCTAACAAGAGTGGTGCCATTATTGACTTTTGGTCTCTTTTTATTTTTCTAATTTCTTGAATGAGTTTCCTGTTGTTGGTTTGGTGAAGCTATCCTTATGTGGATATAAAACAACTACATGAGAGAAAAAAAAATAAAGGAATGAGATAATCCTTAAGAAGACTTTCGGCAGGGGAATAAAAATGTGGGAGCGCTTTTCCAAATCAATTTAATGAGACGTTCATGGACATCATGTTTTTTGCTGTTTTTCCTCATGGTTGGTTGAAGGTCTTGTGATGGCACTTAACAACTGTAATTTTAAATACATTTTTACATATTTCACTTTTCACAACTTTCACTTACACTCTTTGTACAAAATAGTTTCCTTGTTCTTTTTTGGGGGGGAGTGCATCATTGTGAAAAAAGTGATTTCAGAACAGTACACATCTGCTGTTTTGAACATATATGTATTTTTGTAATGTGTTGAAAAATCAATACAAGAAAGCCAACACTTCAATAAATGTTGCAATTGCTCTATGATTGAAGCTTCTTTTCATTGTGATTTTATTGTAAGCATTATCACCTTTTCATCTTATTTATCTCAGCACTACAAAATTAAAGACGTGTTACAGCAACGATAAAACTTCAGTGTAGACGGAACATCTTCATTAGTACTTGATAGTTTAGGTGAAACCTGAAAAGCAGGATACATTTTAACCCTCAAAGACCTAAACAGCCACCAGTGACCAAAAACATCTATTGATCTATAAAGTTTAATCACTAATCTTATCAATATTCTTGAAATAATTCAGGTAAAATGCATTTTCTCAGTTTTTCATTGTCATCAGATATGACCCACCTGGACGTTCAACGGCTCCGTAGTGAACACGGAACCACTGTCAACCTCTGAAACATCGATTCATCAATAAAACCTATGCAGTTTGACAAATGGTAGTAGCTGTAGTTGCATTTTATGTTTGGTTAAATGTGTAACTGAAGTCACTTTTTCATCAGGTTCCTTTGTTTCAATGATGTTTGAGCTTTCATGAACATCTGCAGTGTCCAATCCTGGTCCTCGAGGGTCCATCGGTATCCTGCATGTTTTAGATGTGTCCCTCTTCCAGCACACCTGATGGTCATTATCAGGCTTCTGCAGAGCTTGATGATAGGCTGATCATTTGAATCAGGT
>JAPTGW010000017.1:20471669-20481728 GCA_029814545.1 Apogonichthyoides opercularis
GTTTTATTGTTATTGCAGAACAGAAGATTATTGCATGACTTATTGCACATAATTAATTTTACAGGATTATTATTGTTGTAAACGTCCATGACTCTGAGCCTTACATAAGCCTATTCATCCTCACCTTCATCATCCTTAGCCCCTCCCCATCCTCCTCTTCTCTACCCACCTCCTTCCTTCAGAGCGACAGAGGTATAATTGTGCCACGGGGTTTTAGGTGGGGTGACATATCTGTCACCTGGAGACGTGCCGTATCGTGCTCTCTGGAGGAGCCTCGCCTTCCTGTTGGGTGTCGTAGAGAGAGAGAGAGAAAGAGAGACAGAGAGAGTGAGAGAGAGAGAGAGGGAGCGAAAGAGAGAGATGCCGGCTGGCTGGGGCTGTTTGTTGACTTTTGTCACCACATTGATGCTTTGTAAACTTTCCACCGCCCCAAAGTTTTGTTACCGCGCTCTGGTACATGAGGTGGCTCAGCGACCACATGCATCCTGCAAGACTGAGCCCTTTGTGAGTGTCATTAAATTTAATATACAGTCACCAGGAGCAAACAATGTTTCACAAACTTGGAGAACTCAAGGTTTGAGACACACATCTCGATGCATGCTCGACAATATGGCTAAAGTTGTTGTCCCTCCTAAGAGGATAGTCTGACTTTAAATGAAAAGTCCCTTTTTTTTTACATAAATTATGAGATGTACGTGGTCTTGAGCTGCATCTCTCAAATAGGCCTTCACTCGCTTTCTTTCACCCTCTCACTTCACAGTCAAATCAAGAATTCTGTTGGCAGTGAAATATATTGAATTTGACAACTCCAAGAAAGACTTTCTGGAGGATAGCGTTTTATTTTGGGTGACCTAATTGTACGCTCCCCATGGCTGCTCCTTGTGCGGTATCTCACTCACTCCTGAAACAGCTTCATTTCTACATTCAAATTATTCATCATCGCCTGGATTTATTTCCTCCTTTCTTCACTTTTCATACCTTTGGTGTTCTCTGCGGGGATTTGAGATGAGGAAAAAAAAGTGCTTCTTTGTTTTTTTTTTTTTTTTCTTTTCACAAGCTATTGTTGAAACACCTTAAGTCTCTGGTGTACGGCAGAAACTGAAGTGATAGACAGGGCTGCCCTATTTACAGCCAGATTAAAAAGAATCACACAGGAAGACAGTGTTAAATGATGATTGTCTATGACATTTAACAATTGATTAAAGAAAGATAAGTTTTAATAGGTAGTGCTGGTGGTGGTAATGTGGGTGTTGGGGAAGCGAGGGAGGGGTGCCTCTCAGCAGCAATATTTTTTTTTATGCATGCCATATTCTTCTGCTTGTACCAATGAAATGATAAATTTAACATAAAACATCTAAACTGCATCAAAAAGCGTCTAGTTATTGAAGTTAATGATGACTTTTTTCCACTGTACAAACAAGTGGTACTTTTTCTCAAATACCGCACACAAAGACAAAGCAGAGCCCAATTCATTCTATTACAGCACAAAATATATTTAAAAACACTATAACTAACCTCTACATATTTTTATTCTCTCCTTACTTTTGGAGTTTGCGGCAATGAATTTTATTTAGTCTTATTATCTGTCATTTATGGCTAAACAAATCCATTTTTATCTCAGTATTTCTGCTTGTGCATATATAGATGTCATATATCAACTTTATTTCTAGTAAACACGCATATGTAAAAAAAACTCGCTCCAAATTTTCTTTTTCTTAAATATATAAATAGAATTGAAGAGAATAAAAAAGTTGTTAGTCAGACTAGCTAAACTATGCATGTTTACTCAACGCTTTTTCCAGGTTATGGCGAACATTTTCAGGGAACTTCACCGGGCTCAATGTGCGTATTAGTCGTGTTTGTCAACAGTGTCAAACATCCTGTCAGTCTGCCTCATGCTAATTACACGTGCAAGGCGAGAACGTTAAAAAGAGGGGCAAATAGCACGAACACCTGACACGATCGTAGATAGAAACATTCGGTGGGAGATGCAGAGTCTGACGAGGAGGCAGACAGACAGACAGACAGACAGACAGAAGAAGTTACTCAACTCACTGAAACTCCACTGTTTCTCACCTTAAAGGACAAATATGACAGATAGCGTGGGATACTTCTGTTCTCACAAATAGACTGAGGAATGACAGAGATCCGTCAGAGGAGGGCTGTTGGCAAATGTCTAGGTCAGTGGTTATCAAATTCTGACTCAGAGCTGCAAGGTAGAGATTTGAAAGAGCGATATGGGTACGTAAATTATTTTTAGACTGTTATTTTCAAGGTATGACTGTGTTACGTATGACAAACTCTTCCAAAATATCTGCGTGGCATTGAATAATACCCTCCTCGCTACTGAGTCGATGTCTAAGAACATGATAAATGTTTGATATGTAAACAATAGCATGCATAATTTCATTCTGCAAGTGAATATTGTGAAATTGAATGTAGGGACACTTTACACAGACCGAATGTTTACCACTAATAGATTCAATTAGTCCCAGTAGATTTCCCCCCCCCCCCTTCCTGTTAAGTACATGTACGCCTAAAATATTTCCTTCCAAAACTTTGAGAACAAAACTACATGAGAAGAAATCCCACACTTCTGCCAAAGAAACAAATCAAGCTCCCCACGAAGAGTCAACACTGACAAATACAACTTCATCTGAGAGTTTAATGAGTTGAATTGTATTGTGCTGTAAATAGTCTCTCTCCGTAGGGCACTGCATTGGCCTGCGGACGGTTCCTGGCATGTCTGTGAAGTGTGGCGGTGCCCTGTGGGGACGGGAACGCACACACACACACACACCAGCCCCACCAGCATCCCCCCTCGCAACAGCTGCCGTGCTGCAGGAGGCAGCCATACCCCTCGCTGATCAAATCTTGTCCGTCACATTTCCCCTAATTAACGGGCATCTGCTTCCCCCATTTTCCCTACATGGCTACACACTTTCCCTCTGTAGTTCCAATCATCTGATCGTTATGACCTTTAACCCCTCCAGCTCGTCTGCCTCAGAGCGCGCGTGTTCGCCGCCGCCCGCCTGCTCGTACCACTCCCGCCCTCCTTCCCCGCTTACCTGCCCGCCACATACCAGCTGGGGAGATGCAAGGACACACAAACAAACAAACCAATGAGGCAGTGTGTTCATCTGGAGGACACACATCATATTTGTGTCTTTTACAATAGCTGCTACTCATGCCAAGCTTCCAGCACTAATTTATTAATTCTCAAAAAAAATTAATTCACAGTTTTGAATGTAAGAAGGCAGAAAACTTTCCTTTTCACTTGGGGAGAGTGAAATGCTGCTATGTTATGGTTCAGCAAACAGGCATGTACAATATCAATGTTTCTGTAAGCAAAATACATTTCATATCAGGATGTCTCAGTGTGTGTATATACATATTATAGTTCTAGAATGGCTCATGATGCTTATCTTCATACGTTTAACAGTTTTTATGGTGTGGTTTAGTCACAGATAACACTTTGGTGGGGTTTAGGAAACATGCCAGAGCTCGGTTTCATACAGAAAAAGTCCGCAAACATAACAGGAAATAGCTCACAATAATTGTATTAATAATTAAGCCAAAGCACAATCTATTTCTAAACCGAACCAAAGCGTTTTTATTTCCTAAACTTATGTTAAGTATGTCATGTTTTTTTTTTGTATATCCATTATCTACTCAAATCTGCCTTAATCCCATAGGCATTGAGGAAAAGACAGAAATAAAAGTACTGTACAGTAACAAATTACAATATTCCATCTATCTGCGGTTTCCAGAAACATATACCGGCAACATGCTTTCAGGTCGCTGTAGTGGGTTTTTATTTTTCACAACAACTTCCTTTTAAAAGCTGTGCAGTGATGCGAGTGACTTAATGAAACCTGCTCTAAACCAGAAACAAACGCAGAATTTAATTCGCGTTAATATGCAGCCCAATGTTTTTCCAAGAGATTTGGCTCTTTCCCTCCCACTGAAGTGAACTTAGAGTGAGCTCATCTCATTTTGGTGTGGTTTAAGGAGAACTTGGATTACTGTAATGATTTTCATTTCATTGAGAGGAATGACATAATTAAACGTTGGAGGGGGTTAGATGGAGGGTTTATGTGTTATGGTAGGGACAGAGGATGATGATGATGTGTGTGTATGTGTGTGTGTGTGTGTGTGTGTGCATTCCGTCATTCACAACAGAGAGGCACCTGAGCAGGCACCAGCTGGCAATGTGAGAGGTGCGCTCTAATTTAAAATGCATCTCATTAGAAGCAACCCATAGCCTGTCACCATACTCTTTCTCTGTATAAAGACACAGACTGGAATTAATGATTTTCTTAAAAAAAAAAAAAAGAAAAGAAAAACTCAAAAAACCGCTGTTCAAGTGCTTCTCTCAGTAAATATGTTACATAGGAGGAAAAAAATATGGTTAATAGCTATTTTTTTTTGTTTTTAAATATATATTTGTTTTAAGCAATGGGAGGTTTATGTAGATTTTTGTGTTCAAGTTTGACCTTGAATTATGTGCATTTCTACTGAGCAGAGATTGAAGGCTTTTGTTTATTTGTTGCTATTGTTTAAAACCCATTTCCCATTTGCAGGGAGAAATATACTTAAGAGAAGTGTTTATTCATTTGTAGAGATGGCTCCACTGCCAAGGAGAGGAGACTTGATGGAAGCTCAGATTCATTAAAACTTAATTAATATGCATCATTATGTAAATGAGGGTGCAGTTAATGAGTTTTTAAAAGAAGCATTCCTTAATTAGTTCACTTTTAATGGCATCATCATTTATCTTTTTCTTCTTTGAAGCAGAATGATGCACTAGATGCAGGCAGTTCTAAAATGCTAATCTACGTTTTATCATCTTATTTTTCTGATTTCCATGTGATAGCGATGACATCTCGAATCTTGTCGCTAATGAGGGACGTTTACACATTTTAATGTCAGTTATTTCAATTCAAGACACTGTAAAATTTCTGAAAAGGGGGAGGATTCCAAACAACGCAGAACGCTTATCACATATCCTGAAAAAAATGATAATTAAAAATGTATCGACCAGAAGTTAAATCCAGACCCTTCGGCTACCCACGAATGCGCTCTTTATTTTCATCCCGTTTGGGAGGGGGGAAAAAAAGAAAAAAAAAAAATTCTCAACAGTTCCATTTCCCAGAGAACAACACTGGCAGGGTGTCAGAAGACTTGACAAAACCTGGAGACTTCTGACAGCGTCACACTTCTGGATAATTGGTCCCCAGCACTTAAATCGAGCAAACTTCCTCCTTTTAGAGAGGTCCCAATAAAACTTTCTTCACAGTGTTGCACCTTAACCAACACCATATTTTCTTATTCATTGTTATGCATGCCTCACTGCTAGTTATACTATAGCATGCATTGCACAGGAAGTGTATTTTTTGTGTGTCAGATTTCACTCAGTATAAAATCTTGACAAGACATGAGAACGGGGTTTAAATGACTGTGAGTGCGTTCTTATCTAATCACAGTGCACTTAAATAAATGCACAATTATATTCTAATGTTAAGTTAAATGTGTAGAATTTTTAATGGTTTATTATCTGAAGGCACAATGTGATGTGAACTGCATGACCTAGGTCTGGTTCATACACACACAAACACACACACACTTATCCCCACTTTTCCACATCTTCTCCTCTGATGAACATTTTGATTGTTCTGCCTCAGAAGGAATCAGTTGCATCATTTCTCTGTGGGCATCAGCACTGGGCGGTACAAGCCTTTTGCATTAACAATAAATTTATCATGCATGAGTGTGGTCCTCTCCTGTGAATTGATAAGTGGATATGAATAGGAAAATGCGCATATTGCCTTCACAAGGATAAAATGACATGGTGAGCTTTAAAGTCCAAATGTGACCACCACTTTGACGTTGAAGTTTATGCAATATGTGTAGAGATTTTTTTTTTTTTTTATCTGTCTGCTTAACACAACTTTGACACAGGAAGTTATTGTAAGTTTTTATAGTGAACATCCTTAATTAGTCATATTATTCTTATTTGCTGTATTTATAATTTTTATTATGATGATTATTACTGTTGTTGTTGTTATTGCTATTGTTTTTTGTTGTTGAAATGTCTTGGTGTTGCTATTATTATCTCTGCTTCTCCTTATAGATGAAATGCAGCAGTTTCTCTCATTATTTAGATGTGCATTCCTGTGGAATCAATTCTCATAGACACATATAAATTATTGTTTAACGAGAAGCTGTATCCTATAAATTATTCAAAGCACCTGGGATTACAATACGAGATCAAATGATAGGAAAGAAAGAGCACTCTGCTGGAGGCAGCCCGCACACGAGCCATCACATCCCCAGTTTGATGTTCCACACAATCTGCTTATGCAGGAATAATTGGGGAGTAACAGACACCATGTGTACAGATGCACCGGCCCAGCTTTTGTACACCATATTTGGAGAGAGGTAATTGGGCCGCTGGACATGGTCAGCAATGTCACCTCGACTCATGTACATGTTTGTCCTCTGCACTAGCAAAGTTACCAAATAAGCTCCTGAATAACAAGAAAAAATAATCAGCTTGTTTTTTCCCTCTCCTACTGGAATCCTTACACAACTTACAAAGTGTGAAAGAAGAATAAAAAGTTAGGGAGGAGCTTCTTGTTTACAACTTTCACGTCGACATACGTGGGAGCAAACTGTAATAATTTTTTTCACAGCCACTTTTCCTGTCCCGGTGAATTTAAACCACAGGTTTCAGCAGGTAAGAATATGGAAACAGTAGAATTTATTGGTGTGTTACAGTGCCCTGATGTGTTGTAAAAAGGACACTCCAGTAGATAAGGAGAAAGCCATTGTGTGGCGTGTGACTGATGGAGAAAGGGGATTCAAATTGAGTACTCAGTCATAAAATAAATAATGTGTATGTCACCAAAGTGGGGAGCGGGTAGAAAGAGAAAAGAAAAAGATGACAACGATCAGGTCTCACAGGAACCCGGGGCGTTGTAGGCCAGTAGATGGAGGGCATTGTGGGACTGTTAGAAACATGAGGGATGCAGGTGCACTGAGGGATAAATGTGGTTTTGCTGAGTGTGTGTGGCTGCGCTGGGATAAGGGGGGGCGTGTAATTGCCCCACAGATGGGTGAAGTGTAAAGAGGCAAGAGGCGGGTGAGGGGAAGGCAGGAGCGTATGTGTGCCAGATGAACTACTGTATGTGCATCTATATTGCATTGCAGAAACCTCAACTAAAATAAAAAAAAAAAAATTTAAGGTGTAAGCTGGAAATATTTTTTTTACACATGAATATTAAAGTTCTGGAAGCATAGGAAAAAAGTTGAAGACAGGATCAGAAGAGTATGTGTCCAAAATAAGCCCTAAAGATGTAAATTTTACTCTTTCTACAAAGTTTAACAGGTGCTGCAATACCCACAACAGGACTACTTTCTCTTTCCTCATGAATCCAAAACTCACCTCTGAAAAAAAAAAAGAAAAAGATGTAGTGACTAGAAAACTCAAGAAGGAAGAGGGATTAAGATGAAGGAAGGACGGGCCATGGGGAAGGAGAGAGTGAAAGAAACAAAGATAGAGGGAAACTGAGGGAGTGAGAGAGTGGGAGGGAAACAGGAAGAGGGAGATCATAGCGAGGGAAAAGAAGACCAAAAGATCATAAGAGAAAGATATGCATTTGCACACTAGAGAGAGAAGGAAAGGGGGGGAGTGGGAGCCGGAGACCGTAGGGGACTGTCCCCATTCCTGCACCCCACGCTGAGAGCTCCTCTCCTCGACCGTGCCACTTCCGATCAGCCACACAGACGAGCCTCAGCCCCCATGACAGAGCTACTGAGACTGGCGGTGCCAGCTAAAGGCTGGATCCCCACTGAATATACTGACGGCAGAGAGAGAGTGAGAAGTTTGGGCTCTCAGTAGACATGTTCCTCCCTCACTTATTCATTTCAATTACAAGGGGCTTGTATTCCTGCAGGGCAAGGCCATGTCGTGTGATCCACTGTAATGCAGCGAGGGCGACATGGGAAAGACACGCTGATGCACCATTATCTGCATATTATATGGAGCTGGTTACATTAGCAGCTACAGCATGAGGAGAGAAGGGCAGAAAGTCTCCGATGAAAGAAGTTGAAGTGAAGATGGATGTTAACACACCAACACCAGACAAGTGTATTTATTAAATCCCTCTTGAACACAGATATGCCTAATTTATGTAATACAGCAACCGATACACCTTGTCCTAAAGTGACATTCAGCTGAGCACAAACACTTGAAATAGTTGAAACGGCACACCGAAGTACACCACAGCAGCAACATTTACATTTAATCATATCATCATCATAAATGCTCAAGATGTAATTTGCGCGCTTTATGTGATACAGCTTGAAAGGAAACTGCTATAAAAAAAAAAAAAAAAAACTTGCACAGACACACGTAATGTACACACCATCACTGCCATCAGAGCGGAGCATTGTTGCACTCCTATTGTTCAACTGCAAAAAAAAAAAAAAAAAATAGAGAATCGATGCCTTAAAGAATATATTGCAGCACACTGATTAATCTCAGGTCTGCTTTGGAGAATAAAATTATATTTTGAGGTTTATCTACCTGAGTTTTTCTTTCTTCCTATAATCTTTGGTTCAATTTCAGAGGAATATGGGTGTTTTGTAGTGTGACTTCCCTTTCAGAAAGGACTCCCTTTGTGCAGGCAGAGAAAGTGTTTTATTTGTATTTATGCATATGAATAGCATACGCTGAATGCCAATGATTAGATGGCTTAAGTTCCCCTTCAGAGTTCATATCCTCTATAAAACTGTCCAATTATCTGTTCATGAGCTGCGAGGAGGATATGTATGCATGTGTCTGAAAGCATGCCCAACAGTGCCACCTAGCCCTTGAGAACAGGGGGAGACAGTTTCTCATATCTGTGCCTGCATTAAACTCCACTCATATTTATGATTCATTAGTAAAATGTTCTGAAGTCAGCATTATTTTGTGTTTTAATACAAAGTTTTGTCGAATTTCCATATCTTACACCTGGAAGTTGTTTGGAAAAACATATTGTGCGCAATTGAAAGTGATTACATTTTGGGTTTTTAATGATTACGGTTACACTAATAATTTCCTTTCCGTACAAAACAGGAAACCACAACACTCTATTGTGAAAATTCNNNTGAAATTCCAACATGGCACATAATATGCATACCTTGTCAGTGGCGCAATATAATACCTCACTGTGAGCGAGTGAGTAATTTTTCGCTGTGTGAGTCTGAGTCTGAGCAGGGGAGTTATTCTCTGCCTGATAACTGCCAAAATAACAGCAGATAATTAGGCCCTTTAGAGCGCTGGGTGTCTCTTAACAAAGGCACCTGCGTTTCCTGTGGTGTTTGCCGTGCACCCCGAGTGATTGTCATTTTTAATCTAGCACTCCCGCTGAGACTTCTTCGGCAGCAGCCGTCTGTAGGGTGCCAAAGGTACCTGCATGGGAGGCATGCAAGTGTACGTGCGCATGCATGTATGCGTGCAAGTAAACTATGCAGCCAAGCACGTGTCAGTGCATGCACATAAAAAGCTACATGTGTTAAAAACACCCTGGTGTTTTTCTGAAGGCGTGTCTATATTTTCGTGCATGCACATTTGCAGTCATGCTTGTGTGTCGAAGTGTGTTTATGTACATGCAGTGCGTTATTAAAATTCTATTAAAAGCTTAAATCTGGCATTCTCCTCATAACTTTGGCATAATTGCCACAAGTTAAATTGGTTGACATTGAAATTGACATCACACCAGAGGTTAATGCTATCAGTCAGCCTCCGCAGAGGAAATTACTTTCCCAACACTCAGGTTTGTATGCTCATACATCTGGCTTACTCAGGACTTGGAACTTCAACAGCAAATGTTTGCAAATGTAAAAGAACGATTTTCAGTTCATCTGAAGGAAATAATTTGTTCTGTTCTGAACATCCTCCCTTCATCTACAGTACCTCTGACAGTTGACAAAAAAAAAACAACAACCTCCACTTCCCTTCCCCTCTCTCTCTCTCTCTCTCTCTCTCTCTCTCACCCGCCAATAAAGAAA
>JAPTGW010000017.1:21712217-21724382 GCA_029814545.1 Apogonichthyoides opercularis
GAAAAGTAAAGTGACTGACAATAGTTGTGATGTCTTACTGCTATAGAACCCCTTACCCCGAAGAAGAAAGTCTTCACAATTCTCTTTTTCTTCAGAACATCAATTCTTTATTGAAATCTTGAATGTTTTGTCATGACATACAAAAAACCTTTGACTAATTAAAGAAATTCAGATTTGGGGCCACCATAGTATTTTGTTTCCACTGTTTTTTGATGACGCTCTCTTTGTTGCAATCTTCTGTAGACATAACTGTCAAGAAAATATCAATCACATCTGTAAATGTTGTTTTTATGCCATTCATATTGTTTGAAGAGGCTGACAAAAATGAGTTCGGGGGCGTGTGGTTGTGGAATAAGGATAGCTTTCCTGCATAGTGGATTAATGGAGTCAACAATTCCCTGCAGCCATTCTCTGATTATGCATATACTGACTCTCTCAACTCTGCAGGAAGTTAAACAAAAACAGCTCAAAGCAAAATGTCTATGCATAAGACTCACATAAATACCATGCACATACACATACAGTCACTCGCTTGAAATTATATCATACGTCTGATAAATGCATGTTAACACACATACTCGAAAACATACACTCAGAGAATATTGAATACATACACACAGTTTTTTTTCTCTCTTTTTGCAGGATGAATCACCAACCTGCCAGTCTTCCTCGGGGTCTCCATCCGGATGACTCATCCCTCATCAAATGGTGGTGGCCCTGTAGGAAAATCAACACACTCCCATTCACACATCCAGTCACACTGGTGTTAAGACACACACACACACACACACACATGAGCGGTCACACAAAAACTGAAACAAAAACAGGCTTGCCTTTTCTATGATTGTATACTTGTAAGGGATTTCTTCCACATCTATTGCACTGTTGGGGAGGGAAGCCCCTGGCAGATGAATGCGACTGTACGTGCGCATATATATTAAGAGAGAGATCACATGCTCCGTGTGATGACTCATACACAGGCTGGTTTGCTAGGGAGAGGCTCTGCTGGTTGGAAGCAGTTAGACAGGAAACTCATCAGCTATGCACCGCTGAGCTCAAGAGTCCGGTGAGATTCGTACAAGTCTCCCTGACTTTCTTGTTAACCAATGTTTGATTTGCAGATGGCTGCAAAATAGCCTCCTTTACATGTGACATGCTGTTCTGTTATGGAAACAGCCTCACGCTTTACAATCAGTGACTTTAACAGCCTGTTTCACACCTCATTAGCTCATTTAATACATTGAAAGATGGATACAGATGGTTTTGGAGCCAAGCAGTGGCAGGATGGCATAATTCTGCATGTTTGTAACGCTTCAGCCCTTCTCAATAAGGTCAAGGTCACACAGCATTGATATACTAGTGTCTCTTTTGTTTCATGACTGTTATCAAAACAATGGTAGACATGGGATATAAAATCATATGGATTTTATGTCAGCTTTAAACATTTTAGTAAATTAACTAACCATGGACAATACATCAATTAACTGAGCTTATTACTGATAATAATAAGCATGCATGATTAACTTTTTCCACATTTTTCTTCCTTGATAAGGCACTTGAAAAACATGCCAACACAATTACAGCTGTGACGGGTAAACAACTCAGCAATGTCAATGTCAAGGTCAAACTGACAGGTGTGCAGTTTCAATAAAATACACCCATGGGGGAAAAAGGCAGTGTTGTAGCTTGGGTTTTTCCATATTTTTCACTGCTACTTAAAATGAGGTAGGTGAGATTTTACTAAAAAAAAAAAAAGAAACCTGAATGAACTGAGAAAGCAGAGTTAATGTGCAGCCCTTTCAGACCTACCTTGAAATTTCTTTAAATAGCAACAAGCAGGAAGACCAAGAGAAAGGCAGCTTAAAATTCCACATCTGACATGGTTATCCTTCACCACTATTGAAGAAAAAGCAAAGCCTATGAGTCAATGTTTCTTTATATCAGGTTTACAGGAAAAGTATGGTCTCGATTTTGAGGATATGTGCGAGGGGGCTGCAAATTCACCAGTCTAAGTGACAATTTTCTAACAGTGGTTTATATATAATAGTCTACCTGGTGTACACTTAGCAGATTGAAATTCAGACTAAAGCAAAAATCAATATGATCAAGGATGAGAACTAACCAGGGGAAGATTTTGCAAAAAGAATTGTAATGATTATAGACTTTTATCTTTGATCCATTCAAATGTCTTGAACCCGTTTTTATATAGTCCATAGATCCATATGTGGAATGTAGGACGTACCGTAGTTAAGCCATATATAGTTAAAGCCAGTTTCAAGAGGGATGGAGGAAGACAGAGAGGTGTGTGTGTGTGTGTGTGTATGTGTGATTGTGTGTGCGTGTGTGTCCAAGTTACAAAAGATTGAAGAGATAAGCGGCTAGATCAAGCTGGCAGGAGAGATAAATGGCTAAGAGACAAGTGTGTGTACATCCCCATATGTGTGTGAGTGTGTGTATGTGTGTCGGGCAGGCACATGAAGAGGTGCCAGAAGAGAGGCTTTGATGAAACAGCTGTAGGCAATGGAGAACGATGAGACAGTGGGTCACTCATCACCTTGCACCTCAGGGTGTGTGTGTGTCCTGCACCGGCTTGACTGTACTGGACTCCCTGCGTTCACCCCAAATGGAAATCACCTGGTGTACCCTGCAACGTCTTCTGACAAACGTATGCATTATGCCCCCTCTCACCCCCCCCTCCACATATTTTGTTTCCCTTACAAGATTTGGCATTCTCCTCCACATCAGTCATCTGCTCTCCCGGCCCGGTGCTGAGGATGCTGTTCTGTGGTTTTCCATAAGGCTCCAGATTTTGACATCTGGTGGCCTAGATAAGCAGGAAACGCACTGAGCTCATCAGGCGATCTGTGAGACTAAAGGGCGATTAAAGTACATAATCTACCTGATAATGAGAAGAAACAGCCCAGATCACAAAAGCAAACAGACATGAAGATAACTACTGAGAAATGAGGACTACACAGTGTGTGGCACATCTGTCATGTTCTGAAAAAAAGCAGAACAGCAGAACTTTTATATCCTAAATGTTGCTACCTATACCCTGTAATCTGTTTCAATAATACTTCAGATCACATTTCTGCATAATGTGCATATGCATAGAGAGCAAACATATCCATATAGATGCCATATGTGCGTCAGTATGTGTATATGCCCTCAGATCTGGTGTGTGTGCATGTGCACAGTTTGTTCCCGCCCCTTTTGTTCGACATGCCAAAAAATTATGTGTATGAGTCATAGCCTCGTGTGTAGAATATCAGTGATCTGACTGTCCCTGATGAAGAGCAAATGTGGAGAGACAGAGAAGAACCCCACGGAAAACAGTCTGCGACAATGCTGCTTGGTTTCCATGACAACACTGCTCTGCCAGGATCACCGGGAACATTACGTTTTCCCTCTAATGAGGCAAACTGGATCATTTTGTCCATTTACCTGTGTACCTAGTAGTCTTTCTCCTGTCCTCGTGCCTTTTATCACTCATGCACACACACAAAAGCAGGAGGAGGGGGTAGTAGGCGAGGTTAAGACTGCAGATTGTGTATTTACTTTGTGCGATGCTGAGAAGGTAAATTGCTTCTCTGTGTTCTGATGTGAGACTGGCTAGACAAATGTGAAAAAGATTGCTTTTCTCTGACTTTCTGATTCGCACTGTAGTGGCAAAGTCAAGGTCACCCCCAACACTTCTTCTGCTGAACACGTACTGTACATGTATGTGCAACGTCGCAATAGCACTGTGTGCAACAAATGAGGGTAATGAAAACTACCACTTGACTTCAATAATGTATAATGATGTTTTTGTTTATTGTACTGAGGGGTGCTAGGAATTATCCTGAAATGAAGCACAGGGCAGGAATGAAAACAGATCTCACATGATGCTTTAAATGTCTGTAACAGTGGCACAACAACAGACTCTGTTCAGTAAAACCGTGTGTGTGTGTGTGTGTGTGTGTGTGTGTTGTAAAGGGACAGTGTATGCCAGGCTGCACTGCAGGCAGGTACAACATACATATGGCACAGACAACTAATTTCACTCCAAATTATACAATACATGCACTTCAATGTAGTTTTTAATGCATTCTGTTTACTTGAAGTGGCAATTATTTTGCATCTCTTCAGCGTTGGTATCGTATGTAACAATGTGAACAAATGTTGCATTGACACAAGATAGATATGTAAGTTATAATATGATATATGTAAAAATACAAGCAGTGCCATGTTTTGTTTGACCTTTTATTTTCCACGGCATCAACTCAGAGTGAAAATCAGCAAACAAAGATGAAAATACTGTATGTAAGATTGTGGTTTCAGAGGAGAACTTTTAGTTTTTTCCTTCAGTGCAATTCATTGCCTTCCAAATAATCCTCTTATAACGCTAGTCTCCATTTTTTTTTTTTTTTTTTTTTTTTTAGAAATTATCCATCTCAGAGATGAAATGTGCTAAATCTCACATACTTTGATAAGTCAACTTGGAAGCAAATGACAAAAGTGCAGGTTAGCTGATGTTTTCAGTGGATATGATAAAGTGTTATATTTTGGTTTCTATAAATTTATACAATAGACAGTGTCTAGATCTACATCTGGTAACTCTGAGACGAACATCTCTTTTGAGTATAACTCATTTTCTCATTAACTCTCAGAATTTTATATTTTGTCCCAAAACGGTACCTTGGAAAATACAGCCAACCATCAGTTTTGACTTATTGTTTCTTTATTAGTGACTCAAACTTGGTAAAGTTTCACTACTTTTATTCTGGAGGCATGTTACTCGTAGACCAGTGTAATATAAATGGAACCCCAAAAGACCATCATTGGCTTCTCTGTTTCCACACAACATGCAATACTGCTCAAGCAGTACAACTTGGTTCCCCACTGTATCGCCAACATCTGTGCTGAGTGTGGATGGATCTATGCTTTCAAATATGTATGTATGAATGAAACCACGCTGCATTGTATTGAATCCAGGTGCAACTGTAACGAAATATATGTGTATGTAGTATTCATCTATATCATCATACTGGAAGGTCTCAGAGCATCTGTGTGTGTGTGTGTGTGTGTGTGTGTGTGTTTGTGTGTGTGTGTGTGGGCACGATTCTGACACAGTGAGATGTTTTTAACTGGCCAATTTGGTACCTACAGTTGAGGAATAATCCCATCTCTACATTAAATATCTCGGCAAGTTGATAGAACCAATATTTTGGAGATATTAGTAATTTTGAAATACAATTGTCTTACAATCTTGGAAGCACGGTACCACGCTGCTTGATGGGAAATGAAGTTAAAAACAGGAATGCCACATTTTCTCCCGCACATCTCGACATATGGGTATTAACATTGCCCCCACCCTCATCTGTGCGCGTCGTGTGTACCTCACAATTCCACTCTGCAGGTGCGCCTGGGTATTATTACTGTATGTTAATTGTTGTTTACATTTTAAAGAATGACTTACCAAACAAGTTTTATGTCAGTACTTATAAAATATAGACTAACATCTTTTCCCAAAAGTCAACTCTCCCCAGCATAAAAACTACCACAACCTACTACAACCTGTGGTTCCCCACGGGTCACATACTAGTACTTCATATTCCTAATAATGCGTGTATTCTGGTTCTATGTATCACTGTCGGCATGGTCCTTTAAATATCTGTGCACAATGCCACTGTCTTTTAGTCCGGCTCTAAGGCCCTCAGGTCTAATGGTGGGAGATGATCTCACCATCATGCCCACGATGAATGCTGGATCATTCAATTATACAGCAACACAATGAATCATTCTCCTCTTCTCTGACAATCTCCTCCACTCCACTCATCTGACACCGCCAAACCACAGAAGATGGCCCCGTTATCTTCATAATATGGATAAACAGTGACAGTTGTCTCAGACGGAAGGCCCGTTCCATGGCAGTAGATCAAATGAGCGCTCATTATGGAAAAAGTGACACATCAGTGTCTGTAACGAGGCTTACAGTTGGGGAATAAAGAGGCCGCGGTCCTGCTGAGATGCCCATACTCCTGCAAAATTCCTGGGCAGCCTGGATGGAATGAAATTAGTGAAGTGGAGCTTTGGTCCCGTGATTTCACTCAGCTGACAGAGACACTATCTGCGAACATTTTACTTACTGAGTGTGTGTGTGTGTGTGTGTGTGTGTGTGTGTCAGTGTCTTCTGTGTCTATCTGTCCCACACACATGAACATACTTGTCTTGTTCCACCGTAAATGTGTCAGTCATGGGTCTCGTCACTGGAGCAGCATGTCAGATCCACCCCCCCACCCCCCATGCTCTTTTTCCTTTCTCCTCTCCATTTTTGGGCATTTTCAAAAGGATGCTGAGTGAAAACAGCATCCATATAAAAAGAAAATGGTGGCTCTCAAAGCAAAGCTGTGTTTCTTGGGATTATGTGGATTTTGTGGTGATCCACAAAGAGTCAAAAGGGAATAGGTCAGCAGTGAGGATCTGACTTCGAGGCTTAGATACTCTGAATCTGTTCTGCAAAAACCTTGTTTATTTTCTCTCACTGAGTGTGAGGCATTTCATTTTATCGACCATCTTTTTGAAGCATGTGACTGTAGTCTGTATTAGTCACAACACAGTGTATTGAAATACGACTATAAAGAATTAGAACGCTATGAAAATGATAATATTTTAAAGGCACTCCAGCCATCTTTCTGTATGTCTACAGCTTGGCCAGATTACATGGCTTCAGCCAACTGGCTGTATGGTTGGGCTTCATTTCACTTTTCATGTCTGTGGTCTCCTTCACTTCTGGGACTGTACCCAAAGAAAATGGACAAATTCAGTACGGAGAACAGAGAGCTCTGGGAGGCAACCCCGTACTTAATTTGACTGTATATTTGACGACCGGTTGCGTATTTGAAAAACAATCTGTCTTGAGCCGCTGTGTCAACAAGTTGAAACCAAGCAGCAGGGTGCAACATTTCTCGAGAACTATTTGTGGTTTATTTTACTGAGAGAGTCTTTCTTCTTCCCTGTTAAAATGTTAATCTGAACCAGCACTGCTGCAATCCCTATCAATCCCCTCAAATGAGTGGCTCAGCCCAAGGTAAAAATCTACCTGCATGGTGTTCTGGGTGCGTACCCAACGGCTCGATATATGAAAAGGCCTTTCATGTGCAACAAAGATAATAAAAGTTCACCTTACTTACACGCATTTTTGTTGTCACGCAAAGTGACTATTTAACCTGTTATTAATGCACATAAAGGTTGTAAGTGATGAATGTTTGTTTTTGTGATGATTAATCTTATATGATTGAGAGGAAATAGATCTTGTGGGGTTTTTTTGTTTGTTTGTTTTTAGAAATTAAAAAGAATTTGATGCGATCAATAGTCGTCAGAGCATAATAAAGAAAATCATCTGGTCTTTCTAAAAATATTTCAACCTAACCTCAAGTGTAAAACAAAACACAATAGATTCCACTGTGTCGTTATTTTTTAAACAAAAATGAAGCCAAAAATGGAGAAAATGCATACACCCCTATGGTTCAATAGCTTATAGAAGCACCTTTAGCAGCAATAACCTGAAGTAATTGTTTTCTTTCTGACTTCATGGGTTTCTCACATTGTTGTGGAAGTATGTTGGCCCACCCCTGTTTAGCACTTTTTACTGCTTTAGTTCATTGAGGTCTGTGGTCGTTTCTTTATGTGCAGCTCTCTTTTAAAGTCAAACCGCAGTATTCCAGTCAGGTTGAGGTCTGGACTTTGACTGGGCCATTGCAACACCTTGATTCTTCTCTTTCTTTGCCATTCTGTTGTAGATTTGCTGGTGTGCTTGGGATCATTGTCCTGATGCTTGACCCAGTTTCAACCAAGCTTTAGCTGCCAGACAGATGGGCTCAAAATCGACTGTTGAATTCATGGTCATTGACGATAAGGTGCCCAGGTCCAACAAACAACCAGGAAACTATCACCTCCCACCACCACCACCACCATGTTTGACAGTATATATGAGGTATTTGTGCTGATATGCTGTGTTTGGTTTTCATCAAACATGGCACTGTACATTACGGACAAACATCTCCAACCTGATCTCATCTGTCCAAAGAACACTGCAAGTCCTGAGGTTTGTTCAGATGCAGCTTTGTGAACCTAAACCATGCGAGAGAAGAGACTTTCACCTGGCAACCTCTACAAAAACCTCTCATCTCATCTCATTATCTGAACCCGCTTTATCTTCACTAGGGTCACGGCGGTCGCTTGGAGCCTATCCCAGCTACTTAGGGCAAAAGCGGGGTACATCCTGGACAAGTCGCCAGTCCAAAAACCTTCTTTTTCTGAATTGTAATTTCATGAACTTTAACACTTAACATGCAAACTGAGGCCTGCAGAGTCTGAGATGTTGCACTTGTCTGATCTTGGAGTAAATTTGCCAAGACATTTATTCCTGGGAACATTGGCAACTGTCTTTTTTTCCACAGGTGAGTAATCTTCCTGAGTGTAGGATGGTGGACTTCAAATTGTTTGGAAATGCCTGTAGAACCCTTTCCAGATTGATAAGCAACAATGATTGGCTCCTCTATGTTCTTGTCCTACCATCTTGTCCTTTCTACACCCACCTGAATGCTCTGGACCAGACCAGAGGACTAGAGGCGGACACACTTTCTGATCATCAATAAATCAAGGCTATTTTCGCTGTAGTACCTGGGTGCTATTTACCCGTTTAAATCCTCTAGAAGTAATAATGGTATACTTAGTTTTTTTGCACTGCTTCTTCATTTTGGCTGCATTTTTGTAGGTTACACTTAAATAACTGCAGATCTTGGTAAGGTCCAGATGTTTTTATGTCCTGACGAATAAAACAATAGATTTAAAAGATGATGCACTTTCTTTTTGCCATGTCATGATGTTCAAACTGAGCATCTCGTGTACAAAAATAAGAATGCCACATAATTTACTGCTCATTTTTACTTCTTCATATAACAATGTGGAGTCTGATGCTTAAACCAGTATAAATTCAATGGGCGAAATGTCCAAAAAAAGCCATAAAAATAATTTCTAAGTCTATGTTCAAACTTTAATTTGCATAATATTTTTGATTTATATTATAATATAAGAGAGCAATTGGAGGTATTTGTGTAATTATGTTTTTGTAGAAATTACTAGTTCAGTTTCTAAAAGAAAGGTTTTCCTAATCTAGTTGGAGGGTGAGTAATATGGATGATTTTCCTTTTCAGTTTTCTCATTTCTGGAGGGAAGCTTAAATTTAAGAACGTAGGTAGGCATTTGCTTCCCTCAGAGCCAGTTCATTCACTTCTTAATCCATATTCTGTTGGCTTTCTTAAACCTGTCTTGATGACTGCATAAAATAAACTGACAATGATATGTGGTAAAATTATGTTTTAAATCTGCATTTAAATATTTGGAATAAGGCAAGTTGCTTTTTTTCCTCTATGGCAAATTGTTCCAGTGGAAAACCTTTTACAGATCATTTATGGCCATGAAAGATTCTCACTCGAGAGACTCTGGATCAGAGCTTTAATTGGGCAAGATTTTGTTTTCCTCCATTAACCGGCGGATATGAAAGGATGACTGGTTGAACTGGCGTTCTTTCAGCCGGCCAAGGCCCCTGTTATTGCACAAGTGCTGGATCTCTGCCATGTTACACAACTCGGAGAATAGGTGAACCCAGAGGAACAGGGTTAACCTGCAGTCCCTCCACTGTGACTCCATGGAAAGAAGTCAAGGATCTTTTATTTACTGTCACTGAAGCACTGGATTTATCTAGTTTAGGTCTTCAGGGATGACAGCTTCAGCTCAGAGGACTATGACTATTTTTTACTTCTCACTTTTACATGTTAGGAGAGACTGCTGACCCCGGTGGAAGACTGTGTGTGTGTGTGTGTGTGTGTGTGTGTGTGTGTGTGTGTGTGTGTGTCGAAGTACAGTACACAGACCCGCCTATGCTGATCCCAGCATGTGTTTCCTGTACAGGAATGCTTGGAGTAGTGCAGTACGCTTACAATAAGAGTATGTGTGTAAGTCTGAGTGAGCATGAGAGGGATAGAAGGGAAGGGAGAGACAGACAGAGCTAGGGCATATCCAAGGGGATCAAACCTAAACCACAGGATATTTCTGACCTTGAGGGTGAACGGGTGAAGCAGGGAGGGGGGAGGAAAGAGGGGAGGAAAAGAAAAAGAGAGAAAAGCTAAAGAGAAGGAACAAAGAGATGGAGAGAAGAGCGGAGTCTTTGGAGGGCAGCTGGAAAGCCTCCAGAATCCTCCGCTCAAACCAACCATAAAATTCCAACTGGAGCCACAAAACCAGTATGAGGACTGACAAGGGTGCCTTCTGCCCACAATGGTCATGTGTGTCTGCATTTGTGTGCACACATTTACTTGTGTGTGTGTGTGTGTCTGTGTGTGCCATATGTGATTAAAGGGTCCGAGAAGAGGAGGCCAGGAGGCAGACGAGTGATGCAATCCACGGAAGCAAAGGAGAGGACACGAGGGCGGCAGGAAGGAAGGGAGGGAAGAGAGGAAGGAGGAATTGTTGCTTCTGGGGATCCAGCTCTCCAGGAATGTGCTGACGGTCATGTCCAACTCAGTCGGAGTGAGCGCTGCATTCTGGAAAACTCTGCGGAGGTGACACCACCTGTTTTAGTGCTCCAGATTGCAAAAGGATGGAGAAAATCACACATTATAAAGGGATAGACTTTGTGAGTCATTATTGTTCATTTTCAAAGACACAACAGTCCTTTTTCCTATGCAAAGTGGTCTCACTCAATGCATGTTTGGAGGCCTGAGTCCGCCCTCACACAGCAGCAGTGGAGATCTATTTTAGTGCAAGCTACACATTGTCCACAAGCACCCACACAGGCTCTGTGGGTAAGGTGATTGGTAAGCCTGGACAAATAGTCTATTTATGAGCATCGCAAGAGTGGGAGGTTGTCCTTGAGCTGGTTTGTCTGCTGTCTGAAGTGCTAAGTGCTGTATACAGTTACAATAGATAGAACATTCACAAGGACGAGTGAAGGAGGAGAGGGGGAGAAGGAGGGAGAGTGAGTGTGAGATAGCACTGGGAATAGAGATGGTGAGTCAGTGGCCATTTGGAAAGTAATTTCATCTCTGAATGCCGTATATCTTTTCATCAATGAAAGAAAAGTATTTTCTAAACCAGGCCGACGCAAAAAGAAAAACATCTTTGTTTGGTGAAATGGAGCTGATTTAAAGGGAAGAGATCAGATCCCATTCACAGATTATTTTTTTGGCATTTTAAATGTGCTTTTCTGTTTAATGTAGGTGAAGCTGTTTTGTGTAATACACTGTAATGAAAGTTTAGAACATTTTTCAGTGCATGTGAGTACATTAAAGTTCCAATGTATAAATTAAAGTTTGTGTTGGAGTCTGTGTTGAACCTGCAATAACCTGTTGTTTATTGACATTAGCTAACCCCATAAGATAACAGGAGCTAGGGTTACACACTGTTAACACTATACAGGACCAATGATGCACTCAGGAGTAAGCTTAAGGATTTAGTGACAAAAATAACCTGAGGCCTCTATACAGAAAACAGAGGACTAGGTGCTATCGTAGGAACCAAGACAGTCCTGAGCAAAGAAACAGGGTTGGCTAACGTCAACAAACTTCACATGAGCACACAAATAGTGTCCTTTTCAAATGTAACTAGGTACATCTAACAATAATTAAATTACGAAATATATTATTGCAACAGAACGTTATTGAGAACAAATTATATCAGGAATTATGGCTTGGGTTGTATTTTAGTCAAATGCATCTTTATAGAATATCCAAGTCAACTCTGTCAATGTGGGTGGTCATGTTGTTGGACAGCACTTCAGTACTGGAAATTCAACAATATTTTCTTTATAAAACCAGAAAATGTTCCAACATTTCTTCATAGTGTTTGATGAAATGTCTGCTTTTTGTCTTTTAAATTTGCTTTGATGAATTTATTAATAAATACAGTTAAACAAGGTAGCCAGTTGCATATAACCTATTTAATTTCAAGCAACTTCCATCTGCTGGTCCTTTTGCAAAAACTATCATTTCTCATCGGCCTTAGCCAAGAAGAAGAGCATTTCATTATGGCACCATGAGTCTTTTGCAATTTTTGTGAATCATTGCTTGTCTATGTCCTGATCTTACTTTGAGGTTTCAGAGCTTCAGCTTTATTCTGGACAGA
>JAPTGW010000017.1:22021584-22032242 GCA_029814545.1 Apogonichthyoides opercularis
GTTCATGCTGTCATTTGTCATTGTGAATAATCATTATCGAAGTGAACTGCAGTATTCTATGTACTTGTAAACTCTTTTTGTGTTCTATTACAGGTAGACAAAGTGCTTTCTCAGTTAAGAAGACAAGGAAAAGTCAAATGAAGAGCAAACAACCCATTTTTTAGGAGTGGCCCAAATATTTTGCCTTATGTACTGTGTTTATGTTACCAGTTTGTCACATACATCATCATGTTGTCAGTGTCAGGTTGTGTGGTTGTACTATAAATGAGGGGATTTTTTTTTTCAGCCAGGGGTATTTATTTATAAATTGCAAGCAAATATTGTTGCATTTTTATAGGTCAAAGTATGGTTCTTTTTGCAGTTTGCAATGAAATAATCATTATATGCTGACATATTAGTTTGTGTAAATGAAAAGTTTATTGTATTGTTTATGCATATTGGTATGTGCAGTCCTTTTATGATTAGTGTAAATTATGTATATTAATAATTATGTATTTCTAGTAGGGTGTTTTTTATTGTTCATTGAGGATGTGTTGGGCATTTTCAATTCTGGTTTTGAACCACTGGATGTCATTGGTGCATTGAAGATCTTATTGAGATGCAATGATGAGAGATAGATAGCTGACAGGGGACTCCACATCTCATATTTAGCACTTTATAAATAATTTGATCATTCATTTGTTTTCATGCTCGTCTGAAGAATGGGGGGGGCTTCTCAAGCTTACTGATTGCTTACTGATGCAGAGTCTGAAAGCGGCATTACTTCAACTTTCACATCAACAATACAATATCACACAAGTGTAGATCTGGGATAGGTGTAGAGACCACTGTGGGACTGACACTGAGGGTGTTCTGTGAAATAATAATAATAATAATAATAATAATATGAAAATAAACCAGTCATTCAGTCTCTGCTTACCAGCAGGTACACACATTCCACTGAGCTCTTTGTTTTCTTTTCCTCGTAAAGTTTTTGTCATTAACAAATCATTAAATACATATAGATTGTTGTGATCAGTTATAATAAATTAAATGTAGGCTACGTGTCCGATGATGGACCCATGGCTAATCTACAAGGCACACGTCGTCTGACGCAATGAACAAGTGAATATTCCGGATGAAAAAAATGCCTAGATAGATGTCCTTCAGTGCCAACATTTACCATTCAGCAAAATGAGTCAAGCCAGCTGCACAGGTCTAAATTTATCCCTTCTTTTTGAACCGGTTTGCTACGCTAGCAGGCTGACCCGGCCGGTGACGTTTGATTTTTGACATTTTACGTGACGTACTGCGGTGTAGCCCCGCCCATCCTACCGTCAACAACTGGAATCCAGCTATTTGTATTTTCGTCTACTAGCCTCGCTACCTAGCTAACGATGGTTCATTGTGTTAGTAAAAAAAGGAGTTAGCCCATTTGGACGGACATTTATAACTTCTGTTTGCTTGAAAGCCACTGCATCTAGAGGTTGTGCTGATGAACAGCTACTCCGAATTAAAGGGCCAAAGAGAGCGGAGAGATCGCTTTGCATACCGTCCTTTAGCCGCTTCTGAAACAAGCTAACACAGCTAACACCCAGAGATAACGTTAGCTGGTGGGCTGGCAGCTGGTCCGGTTAGCTACGTACCTTTGACTGTAACGTAGCTCGGATTTAGGCGATGAAACGATGAATCGCCCCTGACATTGGTGAGTGTAATTAACGTGCTATAACTTTGTAATAACGAGTCCCTGCATGTCATTTGTTTTAAGTCGCTTTAGCGTTGCAATACGAGCCAACACTGAATGGCTAACCATCGGCTTGTTTATAGCAGCAGCTGCACGGAGCCACGCCTGGATGAGCTCCATTTAAATTTACGTGTAATAACAAGAGGTGTTATCTTCACAGGACTCTAGATATAAACTTCTTCAACATGCAGTTTCGTACTAATTTAAAAAAAAAAAATCCATTGTCTTTGTTTTCAGAGAGGACTGAGGCCCAGTTGGTTGTCACATTGGAGTAACCAGAGCCCATAACTAGCAAGGTGGGTCTTGGTTGACTCTCCGGTGGTGCCATTGAGAGAGGGTGGGTGTGCCGTTAGCCAACTTGCCGATGCACCCCTGGATTTGACCTGCTAAAGCTGCCAATATGATGCCGGTAAGTCCATACAACCCTTACCCTCGATTCCAAAACATCTACATTGTCTTCACATCTGTTGCATGAACGTGCACAAAGTCAGATCTATGCGCAAACTGTCAGGCAACAAGTACCTCTTAGTCTTGCCATGGGCTTACACTGACGTGGTGGTCATGTTGTTCCCTTACCGAACTCTTTAACAGAACAAGATAGTCATAAAGGGTACTTTAAAATTTTATGGCAATCCGTGTCCACAGAAGTTACAAATTTAAGTGAGATTAATGTGTCATTTTTTCCACCTTATTATTTATGCCTCACCAAATATAAAGCTAAAATGTAACTACTACTTATTGATTGTACACATCTTTATATCTTTACACAATTGCTGAAGGCAGCAAATTTCACAAGTTAAGGTTAAGTTACCTAAATCTACAGGAACTTGAAGTAGTAGATTATTCATGTTCACAACATTGCTGCAGGCTGTAAGTTCCACATGATGGTGTTCACTTATCTAAAACTGCACATATTGAGAATGTAAACAGTGTCCCAATGAGGATCTTTGTATAAATCATGTAGTGCAAGGTGTACAGTATGCTTCTCTAACAGAGTGGAGATTGTAATCTGTGCTATCAGATTCACATAGTATCAAACAAGTAATATTTGTCTTGTGATAAAAATAAATTGAAGAAACTATCCAATGCTGAAAAAAGTTTACTATGATTATGGCAGCGGGTACAGTAGGCTGTTTCATTTAGTTGGTGTTTGGTGTTGTTCAAGATAGCCTGAGTTGCAGAAAGTAGAATACCTGAATGGTAATAGTGCTTTGTTGGGACCTCTTTTGTTGCCTTTAGTGCTGAGAAAGCAGTGATGGATTGTGGGAAAAACTGATTTCAGCCTTTTTGGCCTTCAGGGAAGGGAACATGAACTTGGATACAGGATAAGTTTACAGTGGAAAAGTAGGTTCTCTCATCATAAAAGAAAGGAGGTGATGCATTTTTGTCCAGTCCTCTTTCTAAATGACGCTGTGGTAGCTGAAATTACAGCATTCAAATATTCTTTTGTGTTCCATTGTGAACTGACTTACCACAAATCTTCACATAGTTTCGTGAGCACCACTTCACAGTGTAAGTTGTGTATAAGTAGCAACATTTTTTTTTGTAGCCAAGGTTGTGTTCATTGGATTGACTGTTATGGTAGCCTCGGTGGACATTTGTACCCTGTGGCACCAACAGGCTATCAGAGTCAAAGAGCTAGTGGAGCAGAGAGCAGCCCTGCACTTGATTCTCGCGTGACTCGAGTAGCCAATGAGACCTTGGTAGATCTAGGTCTGTGTGGCTGCGTCGGCTAATGCTCTGTTGTTAAGGGGAACTTTTGAGCTGAGTAGATTGTCAAGTGGCATTAATCTCACGCAGTGGAGCTGGGCAGAGCATGACTTACAGGAAAAGTAAACATTGCATCTTATTGTTGCCTTTTGTATTGTAGAGGTACAGCAGTTTAAAATAGCATCACACAGGCCATCATATAATAAAGTGCTTGTCATTAAACAGTAAAATGTCATGAGTTTAAAGGAAATGACAGGTAGTGTTAGGTCTTCTCTCCAAACCTGCTATAAAGCACTGTTGACAGTTATTTAACATCAGCCTGTTTGAGCCTCTCAGGTCTCTTTTTTTCTTGGAGGTTTAGATCATTAATGCCACTTTTTTTTAATGCTTCCCTCTAATGCATTTTAGTCAATTTTTAATCAGAGAGGCATGCTTTTTGGTTTTTTTAGTAGATTAAATCTTATAGCTACTTCTTTAGTTTTTTCACATTTTCTTGCTCTGTTCAAAAGGAAAGAGATTCCTGTGCTCAGTGTAAAATATTATTATTTATTTGTAATGCAGTTGTTGATATAAACAGGATTATCTCACTCAAGACCTAAAGTGAAATATTTTTTCTTGTCTCAGTCAGTAAATACATACTACCATTCCTTGCCATATTCTCTGTTTATGTGACTCAGTTTGTCTCTCATCACATCATTACTTTATTTTTTCCCTCACGTGGTTCAGTTCCACTTTAACCAGACGGGCAATGTTTGCCTTATATTGGCTGCATGAAATGTGTAAACTGCACCATATTTCAGTAAAAATGCATTGAGCCATTAATAGGACTATGTCATGGTGATGTTTGATATTGGGCTCTATAATTTATGTGATGTTGCACAAATCATACATTGATAGTGTCTGTAATTTGGGCACTTTGGACACTGGACTGATCACAGCACAGATGCAGGCAGGATATTTGAAGGGAATACAAACATACAGTGAATGTGACACAGAAGGGAGCAATTCTGAGCAGGAATTGTTTGTATGGACGTTTCAAAAAGTAGATGTTAATCAAATGTGGTGAGGAACAGTACAGTGTCGTTATTTAAATCACTTCTACAGTTTTTACATTTAATTACATAAATTCATATTCTAAATAAATTCTCATTTTTGTATAGTTAGGTTTTATTTACAGCTAACTACTCAGACAGCACTGTGAGTGGGACATTTCTTAAGACCAATAGATAATAATATAAATCCTAAATATTTCCGACTGGATATTTTTCGTACTTGCTGAATAAATGAATGACAGAATTGGTGAAAAGAGTTGACTCTTTCAATCATCCTGCTAGATATCAGGCCACCCAAGCAAGGCCTTCTATCTTCCACTCCAAAATTAAAGGATAAAATCCCTACGGTAAGAGTTAAGATGCAATCCACTGCAGTCGTCTCCTGTTATGGCTCAAAAATCACACCTCTATGTGTATGTCGTGATCTCGTCAGATTTTCACAATTGGTGAGTTATCTTAACCTGACTGTACCATGACCTGTCTGCCACTCACAGCTGTGGCTAAACTACATTCATCAGCAGGGACTCAGTCATTTTCATTCACCAGCACATCCCAGGGGTCACTTTTCTAATAGAAGGACTTGGTGGCACCCTCTACCACATCCGCCACCCTATGACTCTCTTTCACTCTCTGTCTGCCTCTCAGTCTCTCTCTCTCTCTCTCTCTCAGTGTTTGTTTCTTCCTGGCTCTCTCTCCCCCTCCCTCTCTGAATTACACATACAGCAAGTGCTTTTTCCTCCCAAGTCTCCTCTGCAGCACTTTTCTAATGCACGCACTGCTGTCGGTTTCAGAGGTCTCCTCAGCATGGCATAACAATTCTGTCTCACGCCTGCAAAAGCGGGAGTGCTATGATGAAGAGGTTTGTGACTATAGTGTTACGTGGCCTTGTTAGCCTCTCCAAGGAGAACCCCATTTGGGCGAAGGAGCATCACCGTCCACCAAAGAAGGAGATCAGGAGGAAACGGAGGGCTGGCAAAAGAGCCAAGAACATGGGCAGACGCAACTTAGTGAGGGCGGTTCGTATTTCTCCTGTGGTCAGTCAGCTGGATCACTGGAGTTTCTGTTTTCTCCAGTGTCATTCTCTGCATGTATGTTGACATGACTTGGTAGTTTTTGTCAGAGTGAAGGTACATTTGACAGTGTTTGTGTTAGTGACTGGAAGCAATTTCAGTCAGGCCCAAATTTTCACCTGTTCTAGGCAGATTGATCGAATGGTTCAGGCTCTGAAGGGCATTAGTATGTAGATTTTTTTAGCACAGGATTACTACTAAATAAATGACAAAGTATTTGATTGTAGCAGTGTTCCTTATGCTAGACTATTCATTTTATTTCTGCTTTTTGGCTTTACATTACACGTTTTGGTTTTCTTAAAAAAATATGCATTTAAATTAAATACATGTTGTGCCCATTATCTAAATACATTCTTTAATATCCAGTAAGATAGGTTAAACTAATGGCACCAGTCTTAGCTATGATGTTGCTGGGCCTCCCTGAGCTTTTTTTTCTTTTTTTTTTTTTTAATTCCAGCACTGTGTTTATGTCTTATTTTGCAGCTGGGAACATTCCAGTGTCCCTTGGGGATTTGCAAAGTAATTATCTATCAGTAAAATGTGGACATAACTAGTCTCCAGCATACTTACATCCCTGGTTTTCAGATGCTTTTCCCCAAGGATTTTTTTGTACTAATACTCTAGCAGATCAGGTCATAAAAGCAGCATTCATTAGTCTGTCTGTATAAGAGAAAACTACAATAAGGAGCTTCATAAATGTATGAAATATGAGACAACTGCTGGGTTTTGTGGAGCAAAACCACTGGAAAAGCGCCCTTTACCTGATTGGTGTCTGAGCTCCACTGTCATTTATCATCAGTTTCTGAATTGGCCAGAATATGGACAATTATGGTGATGATAAACTGAGTGAAGTGGCAGTGGCTCCACAGCATAAGTAATCATATTGTTTCAGTAAGGCTGCTCACAGAAATGTCGATGAATCACACACAGTGCATCATTAAAACGATGAGTCACTTTAGTCTCGGGGAAACTCCTGGAGTAATAATCTATAGGTAGCACAGTGACTGGATTTATATGGCAGCATGCAGCACAAAATGACAATTATTAGCGCATCAGAGGCTCCCAAGAGGCTTTTTTGGGTAATGGACAGATGGAACTGCAGTACACTTGGCATTTAATTGTTATACATTAAACAAAGTGAACTGTGCTGTGGGTTTTATATGGTAAATTTGTAGATATTGGTATTTATTGCAATTCCTCAGTGATCACAGACCTGAAGGAAAAACTGGGGAAATGTTTAACACAAGCTTCTGAAAGAGAAGGAATCCAGATCTTCATCTTCTACTGTCTACTGACATCTTAAGTTGCACAAAAAGGCTGTGATAAACACACACTTCTCAAACATGACTAACATTCCTATATCCCTGTGAATCTGTTGACTCTATTATAGCAGCGCTGTCTCTATTTTGGCTCTTTCTGCACTTTATTCTGCAAGCCCATCACAGTCCTGTTTACAGTAGTGTCAGAAAAGTGAATCTGCTCACTTGGAACAGAAGACACACCTCAACCTCCTGCCTGTGCTTCATGTTCAGAAACAGTGAAAATCTTTTCACATAGTAAACAATGCATTTTGTGAATATACAGTAACAGTAGTTTGGTCTCCTCTCATCTCTTAAACAAACAAATGTATTGTACTTGTATGAGATTATTAGTTGCTTTAGTATTTATGTGAAATGTCTTAAAATAAACAGCTAAGAATTGTGATATAACAATAACTTGTTCTTACTTCTTGTCAGTCAGAAACGACTGGAGGATAAATGATAATGACTGTTTTCATTTGATCCTCAGCATATGTAAAAGACAAAGTATGCATACAATCTCACGTAGGTTAGTCCAAAGGTCACATTGTGGTAACATTGCCTCGTCACTCTCCTGGCTTAGTCTGACAACATTTAGATTGATAGTGTGGTAGTGCAGTGTAATAGCTGCAGGTACAAAGGAGCCCCTAAAGCCTCGAGTAAGTCTTCTGCCTCCAGGCTATTAGATCTTTTTAAAAGCTTTTATGTATGTATAGTGTACTATGGGTAATTTATAGAATATGCTGATATTTCTTCTCTTCATAGAATATGTCCTGAAGTGAATTTTTTAAATGTCTGTGTTTTGTCTTTTCCTGAATGTACAGAGCGAGCGTGTGAGGACATGCATTGCTGTGCCTTACCTCCTAGTCTAAACTGTGTATGTGCAGTGCTATGGAGGGCTTTAATCATAGTAAACACTGTGCACTGTGGCAGGCAGAGGCATGAGTCCACCAGACTAACAGTGGAGGCCAGTGAACAGTGAAATGTGGTGTCAGCACACTGGGCTTTGTACAACGCAGGAGTGGGTTAAGCTTCGTCTTAAACCACCAGACAGTTACATGGATTGTTATTACTCGCATAATTGTTTTATGTCATTATTATTTTATCCAAAGCAAATTTTCCTCCCATATGCTCTGCGTAAAAAAGCTTATATATTGTAGCTCTGTAGGTTTTATTGAACAGTTTTCATTTACATTTCTGAGATTTTTCTGGTTATTATGGTATGTCAAGTCTGTTTTTCTTCTTTACAGTCACAGCAGGATCATTTAAAGCCTTATCTTCTCTCTTCACTCTTATTCTTTTCTTTTTTTTCAGATGATACTGACAGTGTACCTCAGTGATGGGGAGCAGGCTGTGACTGAGGTACCCATCACCCCTGAGACGACGTGTCGTGATGTGGTTGAGTTCTGCAAAGAGCCCGGCGAGAGCGGCTGCCACCTGGCCGAAGTTTGGAGAGGCAACGGTAAGATATGGGTTAAAATATTCTCCTTGCATATTGTACATTTAAATGCTTAAAAACGGCTCATGTAACCACTTTATGTTACTGCCATTATTGTTAAATCTCTTAGTTAAATTATGTAATGTAATAAATAATGAGTAGGACTGAGCTTGACTACACAAGTGGAGAAAAATGATCATGAAAGACAGAATGTGGATGTTTGTACAAGAAAGTATTAACACAAACATATAAAGCAGCTTAGAATAATTCACCTAAAATACTGATTTTTAGATTAGAGAAGTGTTACATGCAGGGACAGGCCACGGCACTGTCACAACAGATTCCACTCAGTCAACATGACTGCTCCCATCACCCCCGTCGTGCTGACACACCCATGTTATCAACGCTTTTTGCTGAGGGGGCCACTCCCCAGTTGAAAACAACGTCCCAGCCAGAGGCTTTATTAACCTGCGTTATGCCATCGTATCCGGCTGGTGCCTGACAATGCAGCTGTCTGCACCCCAAACCTTCCAAAACTTCTCTGTCTTCATCTCTTTTTCTGTTTTTGCCCAGGGAGAGCAATAAAATACAACAAGCGATAGCACAGATAATTAATCACAGCAGTCTGAGCTTTCCCAGGGATATTAATGCTTGGTTTAAATTTTAAAAACCTTTTCCAAACAACCATTCGAAAACAAGGTGGTATAATAAAAATTAATAAGTCTATACCCTGTTTATTCTCTGAATTACAAAACAGAATAGCTTTTGTTTGTATAAGGCATTTGAATGAGCTTTCTCTTATACTTTTTGTTAATGCAGAGCGAGCAATCCCCTTTGAGCACATGATGTATGAACACCTGCAGAAATGGGGGCCTCGGAAACAAGAAGTCAAGTTCTTCCTCCGGCACGAAGATTCACCAACAGAGAGCAGCGATCAAGGTGCGTACTGTCACAGCCTCTTCTTTCTGAAACTTCCTATGCTCTCTGTGCATTTGTACCTTGCAGAGGCCTGGAGGGCAAAAGGATGCTGGGGAATTTCTGGTACATCATAGACTTATAGATTAGGATAGTGGTGTTGTTAGGCCGGAGCATCTGAAGCTGTAGCCCCTCATGTTTTATAAAAAACACCCCTTGGACTTATGTTGACGTAGAGGTGCATACACATTCCACTCAAAATCAAAAAACACCTTTCATGTATCTAGAGTTTCTTAGTCTGCCTTCCTGTATGAGTTTATCTGTTGTCTCTGAGCTGTGCTGGTTTCCTCCAGATCCCCCAGTTTCCCCCACCGTTAAAAACTGGTTTGTATAAGTTAATTCTCCTGTCGGTGCTCCTGACCACCAATAAAGATCTGCTGTTGGTTCGCAAGTGCTGTCAATGGCAGCTCACAGCCCCTATTGTACGATATGTGCTGATATTAATTGCTAATGCTAGGTACTTTGTGTGTGTGTGTGTGTGTGTGTGCGTGTGCATGAGGATGGATGAAATGCAGAGAATAAATCCCCCTATGAGGAATATAAAGCAAATTAACCTTTAACCTACCAACAGCAGAAATGATTGCAACATTCATCAAATGTCACATTTGGCTACATTTTCCTTTTGGAAAATTAAAAATCTCAGTAGGTTGTAACTGGTGGGTAAATGTTTGCACTCAAGTAGTAAAAAAAACTCTGTTGAGTCTGCACTGCATTTGATCGACAGATGCGCTGCTTCACTTCCTGCTACTGAATGTGTTGGAGGTTTCAGTGTTTACAAGATACACTAAATGCACCATTAATACCCTTTTTCTGTCTGTGAGTTCTGTAAAGTTCACAATTATTGGTATGGTAAAACATGTTGGCTCTGACAAAGTTCATGGTGCATTCAGTACAACTCATTGATGTTGAAATCTATTCTCAAACTTTGAATGTTTAAAATTTATCAGAAAGTTCAGCAGTTTTGTTTGGTTTCTTATTTTCCTTTGATTAAATGCATAGGCTTACATTTGTCATTACGTTAAGATGATTAAGTTTAGCCAATGAACTCTGTTTCCTTTGGCTTCTGACAGTATTAGGATACTGTAATTGTCAGCATTATCACAATATGTATCATGATAAATATCAATATTGATTGATATCATAATCATATTTTTTGCCATACTAGGCCTGCTAGGTCAGACTCACAATTAATAGTGTGAGAACAGCATGTAATGTATGTGCACTATATTCCCGAAAGTATTTGCTCACCTGCCTTGACTCCCATATGAACTTAAGTGACAGCCCGTGCTTAATCCATAGGGTTTAATATGACGTTGGTCCACCCTTTGCAGCTATAACAGCTTCAACTCTTCTAGAAAGGCTTTCCACAAGGTTTAGGAGTGTGTTGATGGG
>JAPTGW010000017.1:22037599-22047981 GCA_029814545.1 Apogonichthyoides opercularis
GGCTGGAGAAATCAGACGGACTTTAAAATCATTGCTGCAAATGGCTTTTTGCGTAACTTCTTTCTATGTTTTTTTGTGTTTTATCCTTATATAACTTTTTAACTTGTGCAACTTTTTATAGCAAATGTTTTGATTGTACTTAATTTGTCTAAAAATGCTGGAACTAAAGTTTATTGGATTTAAATACATGATTTACACTTGATAGGCACTGCCAAATTCGCTATGTATGCCAGTTTTATTTTGGTCGTTACATTAAGTGGTTGATTTTGTATCCACATATCCATGTTGTCCTAATATTGGTGAAGCTGATAATCTAACTGATGACTCACAATTCAGCACTTTATTTTTTATGCAGCACTTTGATTATTATACACTTAAAACTTCGACCTGAGACCGCTACTGAAGCCTACAAGATTCAGTAGCTCCTCACACTCCCCCACCCTCCATTTTTGTGTTGTATCCTTTGTAGTTTTTTTTTTTTGTATTGCCATTTCTTGTCTCTGTGTATTCTATTGTCTTATCATATCACTGCAAAACCAGATGTCCTCCAGGGACCAAGTTGAAGCCAATAAGCCTTTATTTATTTATTTATTTATTATGGTGAAGATTGAAAGTTTTGCTTTTTAGTTTTTTTTTACCAAAAGCTGCTATATGTTGAGTCTCCTATGAGAGTCACTTGTTCCAATATGACCTCCCTTAGCTTCAAGTAGTTCCAAATCTGGAGCTTTTTCACTTGATGTCCTTATTGATTCACATTTTCAGCTCAACAGTCACTGATGTAAATGCTCAGAAAATCTCTATGTTTTTCCAGTCTCAGTTGACATCATTGTATTATTATTTAGCTGACCAGTTGTTGTTGTTGTGTGTGTCTTTGTGTAGGTGGGGAATCAGCGTGTGGAGCTCACACTGTCTGAGCTGCAGGAGATGGCCACGCGGCAGCAGCAGCAAATCGAAGCTCAGCAGCAGATGCTTGTTGCAAAGGTAACCAGTCATCTTAACGGATTTATGCATTATTAATCATTCTTCTGCATGTGCCAGACTTCACCTTATAAGCTAGGTTTGTCCTGATCATACAGTTCCACTTACAGAATGCAAAGCAAACATCCGTACGTTCTTATTTCATTCTGTGATCTGTCTGAATTCTCATGGACTAACAGCCCCAGACAAGTCCAACTATGTTTTGGCCCGAGTCTTGAGGCTTTCTGTTGGACTACTGTGGCACTGCGCTCATCCAAAGTGTCCCGTCGTGACCCGAAATGAGGCCAAATGGTTATGTAACAAATGAGATGGGATGAGTCACGGTGCCAGGACCATCCCGAATTCATATTTCAGTCGAGAGGAACACGTGTGCAGATATTGCAGGGTGTACTCAGCCACGTTAATCATCCCGTGTTTTGAACACTAAGGACTGACGCTTTATCAAACCGGTCACACTTCTACATTCCCAGCATTTCATCTTGGCCCATGGGAATCTTTTCTGAGCTTTACTTTTTGGGCAGTAATCATCAAGTTCAGTTTAGTTGTTTCACACGTACGTACACAAAATTAAGGAAATATTACAAGTATGCAGAGGTGTGGCAGAAACACGAACACGCTATCAACTGTTTTAGTTTTGCCTGGATCACCCGTTATATAAAAAGAAATTGAACCATTAGGCTGCAAATCTCCACAAAAACCTTTTACCTTGTCATTCCTGGTGGCTTTTTCAGTACACTAACGCAGTCTGACCACAGTGCTTGTGGTGTGCTGATCAGTCATGCAACACTAAGCCCACTGTAGGCCTCGCAGATCGAAAGGCAGTTCATTGCCTCTGTTGTGGTGTCTAAAAAGTAGGCCTACTCGAAGCCCTGCAGTCATTTGGCAACCTGGGCTTGTCATTTCCTATTTTCAGACCTAAACTGGAGCAGTTCTCAGTTGGATAGAGAGATGAAGTCATCTGACCCTTTCTTCAGCCTTCAGACAGTCTTGACACAGCGCAGCAAGATTTAGCCTAGTTCCAGGGATCGTCTGCCACGTAGATAGCTACAGGATTACTGTTATTGTTCAAATTAATCTGTTGAATTAAAAAAAATATCTATAATCTGTAAGTACCTTGACATTTGCACTTTAGTGTTAGATTGAAATGTTTGTAGGTTTTGTATTTAAAGTTCTAGAGTGTGACTTTTTTTACAGTAATCATGTAGAAAAAAGTCTAAGTTGTGTTTTCATATGTCACTGTTCATGGAGTCCAGCCTGTTGTTCTGTCATGACTCTACAGTTGATTCTCCTTTTTTTCCCCCACTTAAAAGTGGTTGGTACCCAGTGTTAAGATGCTCAGAATGGATGAAATAAACACTGACTTTAACAAGAGACATTTTTTACACCCACTGTAGCAGAGGGAACAGCAGGTTGTAATCTGCACTTCATCTCACTTAAATATTATTTGAAGGATTTGAATACACAAAAACAATTATGCATGTATTTACTTGTTTACTAATGAAATGTCAATCTTTTTCTTTGTCACTACAGGAGCAACGTTTGCGTTACCTGAAGCAGCAGGAGCGACGTCAGCAGCAGACCATTTCAGAGAGCGAAAAGCTGCAGAGGCTGAAGGACCGTGTGGAGAGCCAGGAGGCAAAACTGAAGAAGATCCGGGCAATGAGAGGCCAGGTGGATTACAGCAAGGTCATCAATGGAAACCTGTGTATGTATTAGTTTTATTTTAGTATTTCAAAACTGATCACAAGACAATGTTTCTGCTCCAATGCAAATTTCTGTTGTAATCTTTCCATGTGGCTTGGTGGAAATTATAATAATTTCAGTGCTTAGAATTAAACTTGGACAAAATACACCGATCTGATGTAAAAGTATGATTACATTAGGACTGAAATGATGTGATGACTTTGTTTCTTACACCCAGCGGCAGAGATCGAGCAAGTTAGCAGCCTATTCCAAGAGAAGCAGGCGGAGTTACAGGCAGCGGTGCTGAGGGTGGAGCAGCTCAGCCTTCAGCTGGAGGACCTGCGGCGGGGGAAGCTCAACGGCGTGCAGACTGCTCTTGGCGGTCAAGTCACTGGTGCTGCAGCTTTAGAGCTCCGCAAACTCTACCAGGAGCTTCAGGTAATGTTTACCAGTAATGATAACCTGTGGTGTTATAGCTACAGTTTTAACACCATGTGATACACTAGTAAAACTGAACTAATTAGTAATTCTCTCACCTTTTTAATATGCAGATTCGAAACAAGTTGAACCAAGAACAAAATAGTAAACTGCAGCAACAGAAAGAGCTTCTCAACAAGCGCAACATGGAAGTGACACTCATGGACAAGCGCATCAGCGAACTGCGGGAACGCCTCTACAAGAAAAAAGCTGAGGCACGTCAAAAAGAAAACCTTCCTGTAAGACAAGGAGCACATAAAAGATTAGAAATGAAGAAAAATTGGAAATTTGGTCCAATATTCATTTAAAGTTGTAAAGTAAAATATTCTTTGATTTAATATTCATTTGGCTTTCTTTTCCTACAGCTCAACAGAGCCAATGGTCCCCCCTCTCCACAGCCAGCCCCCGGGACTTTGGGTCGGGTGGCTGCCGTTGGGCCGTACATTCAAGTCCCTGTACCCGGCCGACAAGAAGGTGGTTATACTCTGCCACCTGATCCACTGAAACCTCAGACTCTGGGTGTTAATAACCAAGCCAACCAGGGCCGCACCAAGTCAGGTTGGTCATTTTTAGTTGATGTCCATGTGTTCCACAAATGTAACAAAATGTGACATACAACAAGTAAACCATCAGCATCAGTTGGCGCTGTCTTATGTATGTTCTTTAAGCTTCTGTTAAATTCCGGTTTTACTGAATTTTCCACTTGCACTAAATGAACATAGACAGATTTGTGAGAAGGTTGTTCCTGACTTCACTGTCAGAACCGCACCACAGTACTTTTACTACATCTTGCATGCTGCACTGTTTCCTTCCTACTTGGCCTCTCTGGGCATTATTTCTGTAATTCTTCTCCTTTCTGTCTAACCTCACTCTTTTCCTGTGTCCTCTGTTGTGTACTGTGATTCCCTCCCTTTTTTCTCCTCTTCTCTCATGTCTCACTGCTGTCCTGTCTTTGTAATGTCTACGTTTTACTGGGTGGGGTGGGGCAATGCTTCTTGGGGCAGATGGTGTGCGAAAGCCTCCCGGCCCTTGGAAGGTGTCTGATTTAGACATCGTTGTGGACCCGGTACCCCCGTCCCTTCCAGAAACACACCCAGGCCCTGGAGCCTCCACTGGCTCTGATGGCACGTCCCGTGAGTGCACAGTGTTGCATAAGCAGAGGGATGGCACCTTCTGAACCTTCTCTCTACTATAGCACAGGATCCTCAGCAAAATCTGGAGTTTTACCTCATTTAACAGCTGTATTTTTGAAAGATCATTGTCACTTTAGTTACTATTTGTGTAATTGACTGAGAAATCAACATTACAAAGATTCATTTTTAGCCAAATGTTGTCATGAATCTGCACTCAGTTTGACTATTTTCACACTCCATAGAACTGATTGATTAGAATGAATGAAGATGATGCTTCTCCATTCTTAGACAAAACAACGCTGAGTTGCTTAGAAACTGAGGAGAAGATGCATCTGTGCCTGGTTAACTTGATAAACTGCTGTCTGACACATCCTTGTTTGGCATTGTTAAGCTTTTCTGTCAGTGCAGTATTCAGGCAGTTTTTCTGGACTGGAGAGAGAGAACATGTGGAGGTTTAATTTGCAGCATTTGCTGTAATGACGTAGTATGGAGTGCTGCCAACCTGAAATACTTTGCTGCCATCTGCAGAATTTTTATTCTCTTCATACTCTTCAACATCATTCATCTTATGAAGAGACTGTCTTGGCTGATCCTGTGGGTGCACATCTGTGCACATTTTAGCACTTCTGAGAAGGTTCAACGAGTCGAGTGCCTCATAAATTTACACATAACAAGCAGTCCAAAGCATTTGGGCTACTTTGTTGTGCTGTTGTAACATCCTCTGCCTGCCTAACTTTAACATACACATCACATCCTCACAGCAACCATTCGTAAACACTTCACATGCACAAGAAAATTCACTTGTTCACGTTGAAGTATCATAGGATTCACTCAGCAGCTCTAACTTAGGTGATCATTTTCATTCTTCACAGACTGTAGAAATATGTAGGACTGTCCTGTCCTTACTGTATGACAGTGGTAGGACATCTGAAGTTAGAACCTGAGGAAACAACAAACACAGTTTTGTGAATTAACTGTAATTTGACCAATAAATATCTGGATTTATCAGAGGTATTTTCTCAGACAAATACACCTACATACTGTAACTGCCATAGACTTAGGTCTATAGTGATTCGGTCATGCTATGTATTTATTTGCTGTCATTTGACTCAAAACATATGTGTCCGATGCTGTTTTTGTTGTGTCTTTCTTTTCCTGTCTTCTTGCTTTTGACCCACCCCCCCACACACCTTTAAAGGTGCGTTTGTATAATCATACGAAATCTTGATACAAACAGTATATACGTTAGTCACTCACTGTCAGTCTATGAATACAAAATTCCCATTTAGCTATTGGTATTAACTGAATAAAACTTCCATGTACAAAATCAAGTACATTTGTAAAACACTAATGCAGACACCTTCATTTCCATTATTGATGTGAAGTGAAGGTTCTGGGTTTTTATCCTATCCTCCTGAAACATTTAGTCTGCAGTGTTAACAACAACACGCCATAACACATAATTTTACCTGCAGATCATTTCATATAATTTTTTTGATATTATTATCATTATTATTATTATTATTATTATTATTATTATTATTATTATTATTATTATTACAAAAAGATGATTAATAAACCAGAAGTAAAAATAAACACACTTAAAATGTCAACCAGTGAGAGATTGGCACATTTCTCTTCCCTAGACTTCCCTCTTTCCTTTTAGCCATTCCAAAATACAAGTGCATGAAATCATTTCTTAGTATATCACCTTTGATGATATATCTGTAAGCAGACTTTCTATTTTTTGAGACCTCTTGTTATCTGTCTTATTTGCAACTTTTAAAAAAAATGCACAATTCAACAAAAATATTTTTCACAGTGATATCTAATTAATAGGATAGGCTCATAAAAATCCTGAACCTTCCATTTATCACCAATTCTAGGTCAGAATGGTACAAATACATATACTATATGGATGTAAAATTTCATACATGCTTCATGATGTTTCTAAGAATTTTTATTTTATGTGATTCAAACCCTTTAAAAACATTGAAAATAATATACCATTTAGACCTAGCTTTGGTGCACATGCATTGTCACTAGTTCTAAAAGAGGCCAGTGCTTCTGACATATTAATGACTGCATTATGTTCATGTTTTTTGTCTTTCAACGTACTTACTTTGTCCTTTTTGTTTCTCAGCTAATGACACTGGTTGGCCTCCTGTAGGCAAGACCAGCACAACTCTGAAGCCACCTGAGAGAAGAGACTCAGGAACTGATACCCAGGGAAAAAGCCCTCCCTCAGGCTCACCTGTTGCTCCCACTGCAGAAAAGGTTAGTGTTTCCTAGCTTCCTCTAATTCCTTTTAACCTCTGCACATTTGTCCTTTCTTTCATTAGTCACTTCAGGTATGCTATCATCTCTGTTTTCAAATGGAAAGTGTCTTTTACTTTGGAATATATTCTGCAGTGTGATTAAAACTGAAGGTAATTTCAAAGTTAGACTCCTTTCACACAACTTTAGCTGTTAATGATAGTCCCAACCCCTGATGTAAGTAATTCTTGGTTCTAGATCTAGTAAAGTGATGATGCTGCTCTGTAATTAGTCATCCTGATTCAGTGTTGGGGATGATGTATGAGATTACCAAGTCTTAGGATATACCTGAGGTGTTCTGTTCAAGCTTTTCTGACAGTGTTTAATATTATGGTTGTTCTCCATAGGTGCTAGACTCCAAAATAGCAGTCTCCTCCCCCGCCATATCCAAGCCACAGCCACCCCCTTACGGCTCCCACCTCACCTCCGCAAACTCAGCCAGCTCCTTGGAGCGCCGTAAAGATGCACCACCTCCTCCTCGCCCCCTCCCAAACCCACCAGCTCCTGCTTGGCCCCGTGTGCCGCCCTCCACAGGATCATCCTCCCAACAGATTCAGCAACGTATTTCAGTGCCACCAAGTCCCACTTTCCAGCCCAACGCACCTCTTTTCCCTCCTGGGCTGAGCGAGCGACTGGATCCTCCACCAGCTGTGGCAGTACGGCCCTTCATCGCAGACAGGGGGTCACGGCCTCAGTCACCTCGTAAGGGCCCGGCAACCATGAACTCCAGCTCCATCTATCACATGTACCTCCAGCAGGCGGCACCGAAGAGCCAGCCACCCAAGCCTACTCTGAAAGCAGGTAAAACCCTGAAGTACAATCGTCTGATCATCAGAACCTGTGAACGAGTGTTTCTTTTCATTTTTATGATGCAGTTTCATTTCAAGAAATTTCTTCCTTTTTAGTAATTCTACTTCTTTATTTTTTTGTAGCCTACCAACATGCTAGCTAATTAATTATTGAAAAAACATTGAATTAGTAATGAAAAAATATTGATTGATGCAGGGGTTATCATAGTTAACAGCAGACTAACTAACTAAAACTAGCAGTTACAAATAGTATAGCTAAGTTTAAAAAAAAGACTGTCCTTTCAAAACTACAAAATCAATCAGCACAAAATAAAACACAATTGTTTTTCTCCTTGATTTGCAATGTGGTGGCCACATCATTTTCATCTAGTAAAAAGAAAGAAGTAGGCATAGTATCAGAGTAGATCCTTTTTGATAAGCATTGGCTGTGTAATCATATTTAATATCATGCACTTTTCAGCTTCTGTTAATCAAGGTTTAAGACCTGAAAAACTAAACCTGAAACTAAGTAAAATTTTAACTAGGCAATAACTTGTCAATTCCTCAAAATAAAGTTAATAATATCTATGCATTAGTAAAACTAAACTGAAATTAAAAAAACAAACAAAGTGAAAGACAAAAAAAATGAAACTGCTAAAAACTTCAAAACTTTAATAACTCTGTGAAGTTGATGCATTAACATTAATAACCTCAAACTTCCACGCTCTTTGTTTGTGTCTAGTATATGGGAAGCCTGTCCTGCCGTCCAGCTCGACCCCCCCCTCGCCCCTACCTTTTGTCCAGGTTGGAGGGGCTTTCCCATTTCTTCAAGGCCATCCCAGTGGAGAGGATGCCTTTGACGGTGAGTTGGATGATCTTGAGTGCTTCCAGCATCTGGAGCCCTCGGCGCCTCCTCCCAGTGTGGAAAACATCCCACGACCACTCAGTCCTACTAAGCTGACACCCATGGTACATTCTCCACTGCGCTACCAAAGTGACGCTGACCTAGAGGTGCTTCGTAAAAAACTGGCCAATGCTCCGAGACCCCTCAAGAAGCGGAGCTCCATCACAGAGCCTGAGGGCCCAAGTGGTCCAAACATTCAGAAACTGCTCTACCAGAGGTTTAACACTTTAGCAGGAGGGATAGAGGGGAACGGAGTGAGTGGATCAGGAGGTGGCAATGGCGCAGGAAATGGAACCCCGTTTTATCAGCCAGCTAATCCTCCTGGTTACCTGGGAGGTGATGCTGTGGCAGATACGGACAATGGCAACCTCCCCACTGAGACACCGCTTCCACCACCGCCTGGTGTAGAAGAGCTTGGCTCTGAGACTCCACCATCATCTACTGATGCAAACGACAACCAGCCATTGCCTTCACCACCTGAAGGAATTGTGGACCCAGCAGAAGCAGAGGGAGCTGAGGAAGATGACAACAACAACAACGTAGAACCTTCTGAAGCTTTGCTCCCCAGTCCTGTACCAGAGGTCAGCACACCAGAGGAGAGCGGCACAGCAGTCTCACAGTCTGTGGTGAGAGACATTTACACTCACACTCACGTGAAAATATTGGATTCACAGTGTCAGCACAAATATGGGAGAGTAAAAACACCAAGTTTAGTGAGTATAGAATTTCCAGTATCGATACATATCATATTTTTTGCAGTGATCCCTCAAATGTGGTTATGAAACAGTTGTACAATTTGTGATTTTGCTATGTGTGCTAGTGTCAAATGTACGCACGTTTCACAAAAATATGTAATGAAGACATGGTGTTTCACAGTTAAACGGTCAACTTTATCATCCAAAATTAGTGTGATAGAGTTAACTGCACTGTACTTATGAAGACTTCTTACATTAAAAAAACACAAGTACTCGAAAATATACACAACTGTATTGTATGATCTATAAATAAGTGTTGACAGATACTGATATGTCACTGTCAGTGGATAAAATCACGGAAAAATCTCACTTTTAATGCACTGAAGTGGTTAGATTTTAACAAGTAAATATGTAAGTGTTGTTTCTTCTTTTTCATCGATACAGGAGAAGCGCACAAACCTGAAAAAGCCAAACTCAGAGCGCACTGGCCATGGCTTCAGGGTTAAATTTAACCCTCTAGCCCTCCTGCTGGATGCCTCGTTGGAGGGCGAATTTGACCTCGTCCAAAGGATCATTTATGAGGTGTGTGTTTCCTGTGTGCATGTTGTTTTCTGTGTTATATGTAAGGCATATTTGCATGTGCAGTTGACAGTTATACTCTCACTTCCAGGTGGAGAATCCTAGCACTCCGAATGATGAGGGTATCACGCCACTGCACAATGCTGTGTGTGCGGGACATCACCACATAGTTAAGTTCCTGCTCGATTTTGGAGTGAACGTCAATGCAGCAGACAGTGATGGATGGTGAGTCTAACGCCTCAACTTGGAGACATCGCTTCTCTTTTTCTTTTTTTTTTTTTTTACTTTCAGTTCTTGTACTCATTTTCCATAGGCTGCTCACATGTCCAATATTTCCTTTCCGCATTAACAGGACTCCTCTTCACTGTGCTGCATCCTGCAACAGTGTTCATCTCTGCAAGTTGTTGGTTGAATCAGGGGCGGCCATTTTTGCCAGCACCATTAGTGTATGCAACCAGATCTTTGGCTACTTCATCCTTGGACATCCTATGTGTATCTTTGAGGGATACACTGTCTCAGTCTGTGGTAATTAGTCCAATTTATGTTCTTTTAATATGTTTAAGTGCTGTAATCACTTTATAAAAACAGGTTTTATTCACATTATTACACCGTAGTTACTTTTACAATCGTGCTTTTTTTTTTTTTGTCCAGGTATTACTGCTCTTTGGTCGCTAAGTATCATCTCCTGGGAGCGATGGGTTGTTGTGTGCAAGCCTTTTGGAAATGTCAAGTTTGATGCCAAATGGGCTTTATCTGGGATAGTGTTCTCCTGGGTCTGGGCAGCGATCTGGTGTGCTCCGCCCATATTTGGATGGAGCAGGTATCCGAC
>JAPTGW010000017.1:22059210-22074208 GCA_029814545.1 Apogonichthyoides opercularis
TATCTTTTTTTTTTTTTTTAAGTTTTAATTTTTGGCATCTGATTTTCCAATCACAACTCCATCCAGTTAAACCACAAATATGTTTTGGAGATTATGTTGGCAGATGCATGTAGATATCCACCCAGAGTCTACATACTGGTTGTCCCCTCCCAAGACCACTGACTCTTGACCTTCCTGATTGTTTGGAGGTGAAAGGGCGATGAACCCCGTTTCCAGCTCAACCGTGTGGTGGTGACAGATTTTTAATTAATGGGCTTTAGGCTGACGGCTCTCAGACTGTGTAGTGAGTAATGGAACCTTCGTGGTCCTTGACTTTATGAGCGATAACTGCTATAGCCACTTGATGATGTGAGGTCTGTATATGAAACCAGATGTGAAACACGGCAGGTGTTATGCATCATCTTTACATTGTTGTTACAGTCAAATAAACATCTGAAGTCTACTGTGACTTCAGTTGGGACTAGCTGTAAATCGACACGTTGGAAAAAGTTGCGTCTGAGTCCTCCTGCCCAGTCACTGCTTTTGCAGCACAGACTTATCTCCCTCCAGAGGAACAAGCCTTGATCTGCAGTCTTATGGTTCTAAATCTAGAACTGGGTGACCTATGAAATTATATTTTGGGCCAATCCAAACTTGTTGCAGATGTACTCTGGAGAACACGGTACGAGCTGTGCTACTTCTTATGCTCTCCGAGGTTTTTTTTTTAGGCCGCATAAAGAGGTGAAGAATTTTATAATATAGACAATATTTACAATACAGCATGGGTTACATACTATTAAGTCTCACGAATATTCAGCTGTGTTGTCTACTCTCAGTACCTGTTTTTACTCGCATAATATTACATATCACATGGTAAAGGGTATATTTATTATTGGTAGGTTTACTGGGGTTGTTTCTAAATAAGCCTTTTAAGCACACGAAGTTTCTCAGCTCCTATAATCTTTAATTAATGGTTTTCTCAGCTCCTTAGTGATGTTTGATTGGGTATATTACAAAGTTTCACAGCAACAGTTTTAATGCCAGAACAAGAAAATTGAGGCAAACCTCAGATTATCATGACAATGAGCTTTAAAATTAATCACTTGTGAGCCCCAGCCACAAGATCTGGAAAGAGTATAGCTGTGCGGCGCTTCAAACAAAGGGAGCATGTGGGTCTTGTCCTGTGTGTGTCTGTTAGGTGTGTGTGTGTGTGTGTGTGTGTGTGAGAGAGAGGGGGAGTCCCATAACTGAGATGATGCTGGTCTAGGAGAGTGGGAGGTGGTTTAACAGGCCAAATGGGATTCATGTTTCAATCCTTGCACGTCTCTCTCCCCTTTGTCTCGGTTGCATTATTAATGTTAATTCCCAAAGCAAAGATGCAGGAAATGAGAGTTTTGTCTGAGTTTGCAGTTTTGGTGCATCTGTAAACCCCCCGAATGGTAATTTGGTTATTTAAATTACAAATGGTTTCCAGGGATTCCAGCTGGTCCAGTGCCAGCATTTTGTCTTAACAGCAAAATTTCTGCACTCATCATTTCAGGTCGTTACATATAGTTATAGTAAAAACGAGTCAGTGACTGAGAACTGACACGTATTCAGAACATCAGCGCAAATCTAATACAACTTGGCACGTGTAGAAGCTTTTTAACCGAATTCTAGAATTGGATCATTTTCTTATCAGTGCATGTACAAAGAAGATTAATCTCAAAAGATCCAAAAAGAAACTGTAGACTTTATCATCTGATCAAAAGCTCAAAAAGAACCAAAACACAGGGCTTATTTTGGTGTGCATGTCAGATAATGTTATTACAGCGTGATGGTATCAGTCTTTACAGTGTCAGTTTTAATTTTAAGTCTGGAGGTATATATTACAGATGTAAAAAGTAACCAGTGGACCCTTGTAGGAGTGGCATATAACATACGGTCCACATCCTGTTAAGTTTATTCTTTGAAGGAATAAACCTTATGGCAAGTTTTTCTTGTCGGAACCCAAACAAATCATACACACTAGGCCTTGAAAGCAGCAGACGCATATCAGATTGAGCTGCAGACTGTGGCCGAGCACAGCATGCTTTATCCTGCTCTCAAAATGCTGCCCCACCTTCCTGAAGGCACGTTCAAGTTCTGACAAGTTGCTGGGCAGAAGAGCAAGGACAGAAAAATATGTTTAGGCTATAACTTTAATTTTTTTCTCTCATTAAATGGTATCACTTTCAGGACTCACTACAGATTAGCACTATGACAAAGTTTGAGAGTTGGAGGAATATAATTGTTTGGGCCTGATCATAGATTAAATTACCATGCTTTGCTCCCTTGATTTTAAGTAAATCTTCTCTTTAATATGAAAATAAATGTACGCTTTGTGTTCTCGGTTTCTTTGTCATTTGTATAGCTGCCTTTGGTATTTTTACCATGGTAATGTCATTTCCCGTTAATTGAATCAGCATCGTTGTAGCTGGTAATGTGAGTCACACAGTCTTATTGACCATGTAGAGGTTGTGATTGTTTAAAAAAGCTGTTGTTTCTTTGGCGCATTTGTTCTGACTCCCCATAAACAACTTTATCTGCATCTTGCATGAAAATGAGACTTCATTCCTTCCTCGTAGTTTAGTTTAGTAGGTACAAATGTTTTATGGTTTTCTGAAACGCTAGTAGCCAGAAACGGAAAATGTCCTCAACTCCTCAGGCAGAGTTTGGGGCTGCTGCTGCAATGTCAAGTAGGTTCCCACAGTATAACGTATCTGTGTGATAACATTACTGCAGAGAAGCCGTCAAAACAGCCACGCATTCAGACGAAACCAGCTGCATCAACAGCTAAATGTCCCTCAGACGTTATTGTATTACAGCTTTTAGTGGTGACCATTGTCCTCCTCTAGCTCCCTTACTTTTCTGTATCTTTCACCATTCTAAGATCTAAATTTCATTCATTGTGTTCATTTGTCAGATTCTAATGCCCAAAAATAAAGGTTTCTTTAGCGGTGGTTCACAGCTTATCTTTTACAGTGATATATTATGACTGATCTACACAAAACAACCATGGTATTCAGCCCTGTTTCTAGGTTAAGTAAGTGTACTGCTATCCTGAACAGTGTTGTTTGTGTTCCAGCAGTGCGCTTTGCACTGTTGATAGCTGAGACGCCAAAGGGCAGAAGCTGTCAGGTCGATCCTGTTAAACAGCAGGTGTCCTTGTTAACGTCCCCAAACATCCTTTTATGCTGTTTCATTGCACTCTTCATACAGTGGCTCGAGCTTCCCAGCTGATTTTTCATGACTTCAATATTTAGCTGCCATCCCCCTTGTCTCCTGTTTTTCTCTGCTAAAATCTTGACAGACTTTAAGATAAGCAGACGACAATGGATGGATGGATGGAAGATAAGCAGCTTGCAACTCGACCATCTCACCATGCCACATGGCAGCATATGCTGGCACAGATTCACCTCAGGCTTCAGTCATGTGTTCAGCTGGCGTTAAGCCACACCCGCATCCATGTTTGCGGTCAAATATAAGGCCCAGACCTCAGACCTTTTCACATGGATTCAGCGTGTCACATTAGCTAATAGGCTGTCTCTGCTTTGAAGCTGTCTTCACCCTCAGCAGACGGGGTCCTGATTGGATTAGGATGGATTACTGTTACTCTATTTGATTTGTTTGTTTGTTTATATGCCACCACTGCTGCGGTTTGCGCTATGCTGCCTCCTCTGTCTTATCTTTTAGCTGGAAAACCTTAACCACTGATTTCTCAGCGCAGAGAGTTTGGCCTACATCTGGAGGGATCAACAAGTTAAGCCACAGCCTTTTAACCCTCAAATTCTGTCAATCCGTTACAAGCACGTTCACTGCAGCTGCAGCTTTTCACTGCAGAATGCTTTTGCAGCAGTGCTACATTTGGGAAGTTCTTTGTATCTTTATCTTACATGTATACATTTCAAGTTAAGCCTGAGAATAAAGAAGGTCTCAAGGTTTATAGGTTTTAAGTCTTTGCGGAAAAAATGTAGAATAGAATTGTCTGGTGTTATACTTTATTAATTTATTTTGCAAAGAATGGCTTTCAATATAACTTGGACAATAAATTTGTAATGAGAAATCTGCTGCCTTTTTTTCAGTAAATATATGTTGTCTTTTGTTGCAGTTTTCAATGTTTCCTTTAGATGTGTGCAGTTGTTTGAGGTTATTGGATGCAGAAAGCTGAGCATCCCTCCTGGGATGAACCCCTCTATTCCGGGGGGTAATTACAGACTTCTCAGAGGGTGGGCAGAGACCAGTAGGACCCTTTTTAATTCTGGCATTTAATTTGTGATAGTTAGGGTCTCCGGCAAGGGAAGGGCTGCATGGGTGGAATTTATGGATATGGCCCCACCCTGGATGAAACATATGTACAGTGAAGGCCTGTAGCCTTCCACCACATGATACGAACCGTAATATAACGTTACCCTTCACACATTCCTTTGCAGCAGGCTGCAAAACTGTTTTTTCAGTCCAGGGCTGTCAGTCATGATTCACTTGGTTATTGAAATTGTACATGTCATTAGTATGGAGTAGGACCTTGTTTTTTTAAATAACATTACCCAGTGACATTTAATTTCAGGCTTTTTTACTGATTTCTTTTCCACTACAGACTTCCTTTGTTTGCCATGTGTATGGTTTTAGACAAATCTTGTTTTTCACACTGATAATAATGATTAACACATCACCAAAGTCTTTTTTTGCTGCTATATAAGCAAGGAAATTCTGTCAACAAGTTTGTAATCAGTTGAACTTTCCAGGGTCATCTACAATCTGCAGCCAATTAGATTTCCATGCTCGACTTCCGTGTTGATGTATTACAGTCTGATATCCAGATTCTAGTGGCTTTATACACAGCACCATCGTATTTGAATAAAGATGTTGTTTCCTGTTTAAAAAAAACAAACATGGATTTGGCTGCCCTTGAATGCTTGTTAATTAACAAAAGTTCAGTAAAGAGAGAAAATTTTCACACAGTAACGGCATACTATTAGGAGTACGTATAAGGTGTATGTTTGTTCGTCTCATGTTTGAGTAGAGGTTTTGTTACACTGACTTAACTTTTAACACAGCACTATAATAACAGGCAGTTGTCCATGAAAATGTCACTGTTCTGTGTCCCAGACATTTTCTGTTGTATGTACCTGTGGCCCCGGTCACCAAAACACCAGTCATGGTTGTTGACACGGCCAATCCATCCCACCAGAACAGAAGCCCTCCATGGGAACAGGACCTGTCTGTTATTCCAGCTGCATGACATTCTTTTCAGAGGCAGCTACCCAGGACTGTACAGCTTCCAGTGTTATCTATTCATGACTGCACCGGCGTGGATCGCCACTGATGTCTGTAACACCAGTTCTGTTGAGATAAACCCTTTCCCACAAGCCCACTCGTTTGGATCAACAATGCAGGCTCAAGTACAGAAATATAAAAATTGGCGGATGGCTAATGCTTCAGAAGAGTTATATCAGTAACATGTGACTTGAGGTAGACCAGAAATCTTAAAGCTGCAGGCGACTTTACACGTTGGCATCTTCAGATTGCAGAAGGAGGCAGCTGTTTGAAGACTTTGAACTTTTAATAACCCACAAATCATGGGAAATTATGTTGGCTTTGAAAGGCATTCTCATGTAAAGAAAATGTATGACCCTTTTGGAAAAGAGATGAAGAGAGGGCTTATTTTAATGCTGGTTATTGCTGAGTTTTCATTCACAGCTGTTGAGGAAATGGTGAATTCAGCTTTTAAGGTTTGATTTGTGACTTCCTTTAGGCAGAGAAATGTCCAAGTCCAGAATTTCCAATATTAGCCATAGGATATATGCTACTCTACCACGTTTCTTTTGAACCATAATGATTGGGTGAGTGTTGTATTACGAAACATCCAACAAAAGCTTTATGACGTCTTTTTAGCTCAATTACCATCACTGTTGTGTGACACACCTCAGTAACACAGGAAATGAATGACACGTAGATGACACTTTTTGTCAACACCTGTATGGAAAACCGGCAGGCTGAGTCAGATAGATGGCACACATCGTCTTATGAGAACATGTCTGATTTTCTCACCTCCTGTATGTACAAAGATGGAGAAAGCAGTAATTACTGTGGATTATATGGTCTCAAAAGTGACTGCAGAGTTGAATTGGCACCTCTCTGACACAGCTTGTAACATTCAGGCATCTTAAACATGGCATTGCACTGCTTTTCTGGTTTGTTGTATTTAATTGTACAGCTGTCACTTTTATTTTATGACTACCTTGTGTTTTTCCTATAAAACACAGCATATTGGTGACTGATGGTAATTCTGTCTATAGAAGGTTAGTGTGAGTAGGTGCATGGAAGTGAAATGAACCACAAAGTTTTCTGGTAACTTTACCTATCCAATTCACATCAATCTGTCTGATGGCTTTCACGTCTTCATTCTTTACTGTGTCCTCAGAACAGAGATGTTGTACCATAGGAATGTTTATGAATGTTGGTTGTTTCGAATGTTGGTTAAGTCAGTAATTAGCTGATATCTAGGAGTGATACCTGAGCTGTAAATCATGTGGGAGTGTCTGGAAATGTTTAGATGAAAGTCCTCTGATATTTTGTCAGTTAGCTCATCTTTGGCAAGAGAAAGTACAAATACTTTGCAGCATTTTGAAATGATTAAACTGAAGGTGTTAAACACACCGGAAGAGTTTAACACTTTATTTTATCTTCAGTTGATGCTATAATTGTGGAGAATTTTGGTGAATACTCATGTCACACTTTCACCGCCTGCAGCACTAAAAGTCTATACACCTTAGTTTTGTTGTTCTCCTGCAGCTCTCCAAGCAGACCTTCTCCAAACAAACCCTAAATAAGTTGTCCAAAGCCTGAGGAGGGGGGAGGGGGTGAGCTGGGCGGTGGCCACGGCTCGGCTGCATCCTATTAGGACGGGGAGTGTTGAAAAGGGGTGTGGCCTGGAGCCAGTAACATCTGTGCCTGTCCCCTCTGCCCCCACGGCATTCTGCAGAGGAAGACAAGAGTGAAGGAGGTTAGGCAGCGAGTGGATACGCTGCCTGCCGAGGACAGAGAAGTTCTCGCTGGCCAGCTGGCTGCTTGTTGCAAGATCTCAAACAGCAGCTCCTGCCACACAGCCGGTTTATCCCTCGTTTGCCACCCATCCAACTGCTGCTGGGATTTTTCTCTGGGCTGATTTTGACAGCCATCGGGACTGCAAGGTGGCTACTACCCACTCTGAACCTGTGCGGAATACGTACCTTGCGCAAGAAATGCCCCACTGCATGCTGCCTTCAAGGCAAGCATCATTATTTTTGTCGACAGTGCAAAAAGCTGGATACTGCAGAGGATATAAAGGGAATGCAAGCGCAGTCTTGGACAGGGTAAGCCAAGCTCAATGAATCTGTGCACTGCTGGGTAATCAAATGAACACAGGAGAAGGAGTGCAGGAGCTGAAGCCGGCTATCTACTGATTGGAATGTGTGTTTGTGTGTGTGTGTGTATAGATACATGTGACCAGTGGATAGTCCAAGGCTATCGTGGCCTGTGTGTGTTCGCGAGGGGAGTCAGGGTTACTGGTTTGCTTTATCACTCCCCAGGATACAAGCTGGATTCCACTCACCAAGACGTAGGTGATTGTGTCATGTCTGTCTAATTAGGAGGTGCTGTGTGTGTGTGTGCATGGAGGTGGGGGGGTGAATATGTTGCTGTAGTAACTGTGGGGAGAAGGGGGAGGATGATGGGGTGCTCGAACTGGGCCCTGGGGCTGATTTTGTGGTGAGAAGCTCTGTATGTGGGGAATGCCCCCTAATGACAAGGCTGGTCTGGAGAGGGTGAGGTGGTGGTGGAAATATGTTCACACACACAGGCTACAGGCTGCGACCTCCCACTAGCTCTTCTCTGCGGTTTGGCGAACGCAGCCCGTTATCAGTGTCAAGTGAGAGAGAACGAGAGCACAGCACACTTTTTTTTTCATGATGGGGGCGGAGTGCACATAATCAGGTCAATGAAAAGGAAAGTCACCTTGAGCACAGAGGGGTCTGCTCATTCTCCTCGCCCATTTCCTGTCATCCTTCTCAGGTTCCATTCTCCACTCCCTTGGCTTCCATTTATACACCCTATGTCGCCTGTAAATACTCCACACACTGATGCACGACAGAGCACTAAAAGCTTTGTAATTCAGCAGGATTTCATGGTTCCGCTGTGTGATGGCAAACTAGATTTTAGCCTGTAATCCTTAATGGTTTTGTTTTTGTCCGCTGAATTAGAGAGACAATCCTATTTTCTCCCCTATAAACATCCAGAGCAGATTAAAAAGCAGGGTAACGTGTGGTAGAAAGGGCTTACATTAAATCACCCACCCACCCAGCTTCCACCCGTCACCCACCGCTCTGGTTACCATAGCAACTGAGGAAGAGGTAGGGATTTTTAAAGGACAGGCTGCAGCTCAGGGTATCCTATCTCCACGCCCATTATTGATGATCTCTGAGGTTGCATGTTTGCTTTTTTTAATGGTAAATGTGTGACTAATATTGAATTGTGCACAGCTGTGGTGCTCATTATCGCCTTTACTGCCTCTGCCGCACACAGGGAGTTCATGACGATTTCTGTTGGTGCTTTACGATGCTCTCAGTTCAGAGTCCACAGCTCAGAACTGATGTCACCCAAGGTTTTTTTTTTTTTTTGCTCACTGCTATTCAGCAGCTTCCGCAACAACTTTGTAGGTTTTCCTCTCACTGTTTATTTACACTGATGCAGATCTTCTAAGAGGTGAATATTTCATTAAGTCCGAAGCACAGCCATAATCCATTCACTGCCAGTGACTCTCTCTCTGCTGACATTTAAAAGCTTATTGATCCTCTTGCTGAGTTTGCATTATCTGACACTCTCAGTAGGCTGTTTGCCAAAGTTTGTTGCCCTGGTTATAAAGGGATGGATCTAATCGCAACAGTCTGACTGAATCAAATAAAGATTCTTCTCTCATAATAAATCTTCATACTTTTTAATAGACCCTCTTTCCCACCATCGGCTCACAAAGAATCCTTCATCAGATTTAAGATCTTACAGTAAAGTGAGTCACATCAGGTCTAGTCTGTTCCACAAGCTTCTGCAACTTAATATCTCTCATTTGGAAAAAACTGAAACTGACAACAGATTTTTTTTGTTTATTAACCCTCAGGATTGTTGGAGAACCTAAGAAGCTATACTTTGTACCAAACTTTTCTGTGATGATTTATTTTACAGCCTTTTCTTCAAGTTCTCGTTTAGTCTCTGAATATTACGTCTCAAACAGTCTTAAAACCATTACTTAAAGAATTATTCTACAGATTGCAGAAACACAAACACTGAATTAACAAACAATTAAGAAGAATTTTTAAATGGCCTTTTATTGCTTTAAATGCAATCTGATATCAGTTTTATTTTCACACGTGTCAAAGTCTGCAGTAGTTGGCAGCCATGACACATCAAGTATTTGATGAGCACAAATATCATCCTCATTGTGTTAAATATGAATTTACAAACATTGACAATGAAAACACAACGAAATCCATATGTGTCAGGTCAAGGCTCAACAGTTATTCGAAACTGAAACAAAGTGTTTTCACTTACTGTGTGTTTTAAAACCAGTTGTGCAACTTTGCAATTCCCCTAATTTATTAATGGAGTCATGTGTATATTTAATGTGTAAATGTTATGTTTGAAAAATACCTTTATTTGGATTGATTTCTATAAAAGTGGATGCCAGGCCAGTTGAGACCCACTGCTTTGCAACATGTTGTCAAGAAATGTAAACCTCCAATGCTGCAGTTGGAAGCATTTGCTTAACAAATAACCAGATCGTTCTTTTGACTAGGGTTTTCTAACTTGAGGGAGTTTGTGTTCACGTCAGCTCTCTGTAGCAGACATGTTGGAAGCTGCGTGGAGAAGATAATAAAAAAGACATGAAAGCATTCCAAAATCAGAATAGCAAATTAATGTGGTAACAGAAAACTACCCAGTAACAAATTACTTACATGTAACATTACAGGATGAATCCCGGCCTTTTTGCTGTGCTAAACATTTCCTGTTTAGTTACAGTACCACAATGCAGTGTAACTGAACACTGTACAGTGAGGGAGCAGTATGATAACTAGACACTATTTGTGCTATTTTTAAACTAAGAGGTTCTTTTTATTTTCTTTTTGGATTGTAGCCAATAAACTAGTCCCAGATGATTGAGCTGAAGCCCTGGCAAGGATACTGTCGCATGTTTAGTGGTTTCCTTCTTTGCCCTGAGTCTAACCTCCACTTGAAGGGTTGACCCGAGGAAGAATGCTAACATGTTAAAGAGTGGGGGGTTGGAGAGTCTGTCTGCAGAACGGGTTTGACAGGCTCCTCTGTGGAAAGAGCAGCAGCCTTTTAACCTGCTTTTTAATCTCTGTCCTCCCTGCATTTCAACCACACACTCCCTGGTCCTAAATGTACATTTTTTGCTCAGTGCTATTACTCATTCATGGAAAAATAAAAGGGGAGTGTCACTGAATTATGTTCCTTAGGTGTGGAGCAGTTCAGCTGTTTGAGATCAGGATCATCTCTTACAAGAAATAGAAGTCGGAGTCATGAGCAACTTCAATGGTCTGCGGATACTAAGCAGGTTTTTTTGTTTTCTCAAAACCAAGAAGTATGTGTTTGAAGAGTTGTTTTGTAGTCCTAAAAGTCCCCTCATAGTGCAAACCGTTAAAAAGAAGGTACCACAAATTGGATTCAGCAGTGATTAAATCATTTCTGAGCAACAACTTAACCATGTGTTTATCAGTCATTGGTTTGCATAAGGCTTTGTTCATGAAATAATGTGGCGGCCATTGAGATGAAAACATGTCGACATTTCTGATTATCATACAAGCTGTTTCTGTGATTGAACGTGGAGTTGAAACCACCAGTAGTGAACAGTAGGTCTCTCAGCTTCACCGATTGTTACCTCCTGTAGCCTATGTCTTCTCATTCTGTTGTTGTTTGGTGATAATTTCGGTCAGATTGCTAAGTTTGTGTGTTGAAAACAGCTGTGATGACAGCTCAAATACCAGTTTGATCTAATCTGAGTCATCACAGAGTATGACTGATAAAGTCTCCAGATGAAACGTGTGAAGACCACGAGTATGTGTAATGAGGAAGGATGTGGAAACAATTAGATTACTTTGGTGCACCATGGCTCCCTGTTTTCAGTAACAGCAGATACTGGAGTGTCTGTCTGTTGGTCTGTGTACATAATAGTGTTGAGCTTTATTGCATGCCAGTAAATTTTATGCTAAAGTCTTGGGTCTAGTAATAACATGGTACAGACACAGAATTTTATATATTTTTAGCTGCAGTTCAAGTTGAGTGTTCTGTAGAAACTGATGTTTGGTGTCAAGCATGAAGTACTTTTTATTTCATGATATACAGATATATATATAATTTTTTTAAGTTTTTTTTTTTTTTTTTTTAAGAAATGCACAAAACCCCAATGTGTTTCTTGTAAAATGATGTAAAACAGACAAAAGTAAGCATTTTAGCAGCATGACGCGTGATGTTTTGCATGATGCACAACACAAATGATTGTTATAATGATAGTTTCTTGATGTCTGACAGGATTATTACACAGCTATTTAAGATTGCAACACAGGATATAAATTCAAGCAGTTCACTGTGCTTGTTTTTACTCTCACTTTTATTTTTACTATTGTTTTTGTAGTTTATTTGGTAGTGACGGAATGTACGTAGCTAAACTGTAAACTCTTCAAGGAATGTAACACATATCTCTAACACGGCTTTTTATGTTTAATTAAAGTAAGTGTTACTAGTTTAGTGTAAAGATGGAGCTACAGCTATAGCTACAGTTGATTTGTGCCAAATTTACTCACTTCAACACAAATACAGTCACATGGCATTCCAGTGTACAAAAAGGTTTGCATAACAGTCACAGCTCAGAGTTCAGTGATACGACTTCAAAGAGCTGAACCTGATCTAACTACAGCCTTTTAGACAAGTATAAAATGTATCAGCTGGTGGAAGAAATGTTTCCTTTGTCTGTCTGTGCTGTTATCCCTGTCTCTCCACTCTCTCGGAGTCTCTGTATGTTAATCCTGTAATCTGAGCCACTTCAGCACTACTTGCTCGTCCATGTGACATTAATGCTCCAGAGGCAATGCCTTTGTCATATCTTGACACACAATCCTGTAACATATATGCACACGGGCATCAGAGTAACACAGCTCTACTGCCGCTGCTTTCACTTTAAGGACAGGTCTGACAGTTTTCCGTTGTCTAACTGTCCCGTTTCAAGGCGCGATTGATTTTAATCTCCTCTTAACCTGCTGGTCAGCATTTCTATTATGGCCCACTTATTTTCTGATGTATGTCCAAGTCTGTGTGTGTTTACTCATTGTATACTCAGGGCGCCATTAAGTAATTGGCAGACTGAGTGCTATGTGTGCTCTCCAGCTGTGCAACACAATTGGGTTTCACTGTGCTGTTTCTACCATTTTTTGTACAATCTAAACCATGTCCGACTAGATCTGTTTTCAGAAATGGCTTAATGATCCGGCAGTTCAATCAGTCTGTACCTTGGGATTTACATTTGTGCTTTTCTTTTATTGCAAAAAGCCCGCAATTTATTTATAACACGCAGCTGCTTTGAGAGAGTTGTATTATTGTAGACAACGTTTGTGTTTTAGACCTAATGCTTCAGCCATCAACTCAAAGTAGATTTTAGCTTCACAGGTTAAGTAAGCACTCTGCACAAATACTGGGTCGCTGATTGATTTTCAGCTGGGCGATTTTATTGAAAGGACTGCTACTAGCCTTCACTGCGGGACTCCTGAGCCTTTTATTTGCAGCTGTCCAAACTGATCCAAAATAAATTGCCAAGTGCAGTGCACAACAGACCTGGGGGTTTCGATAAGCCTCTTGGGTTGAGTGTGAATGCAGCCCAGTGCAGATAGTTCTGTCCCAAAGCCAAGAACTGAGTCTCCAGTGTACATTTTTTTAATGTTTTAGTCACACATTTCAACAGTGTGAATAAATGCAATGTAGTCTATGCTTTTCAGCTTTATTCCAGTCTGAGAAACATTGTAGTGCTGTGTGAAACAGAGTGAAATGCCTTTACTTACAATGACAACATACTTTGCATTGGAAATACTGTGGTGAGATGATCATCAAATTGCAAGTCTGATCCATCCTAAATCCTAAATCAGAAAAGAAGATTAAACTTATGTGCACCAAATGCCTTTCTGGTCTGCCATAACACAGCTGCATCCACCAGTCTGTTGATTGCAGTTGCATGTTTTTTTTTTTTTTGCTCAGATATTCCCAAACCAGTACATGAAATGATTTGGATTGCATCTACTTGTTAAAGCTATAATATAATATTTCCATATCCGCATTAAAGTATAAAAACAACAAGAAGTAGGTTATATTTTGCTGTTATGTACACTTGCATTGGATCTGAACATTGCAATGATGTGTAGAAAAAACTGTAATTTTGTCATTTATTCATATCATTAATGTTATTTGCTGCTATTTCATTAGAATGACACAACAAGAATATATTGTTTGTGAACAAATGTTGATGAAAACTACAATACCCATTATTCCATGTATCAAACTTTATCTTTTTTACATTTTACTCTGATTCTAGATATCAGGAGGCAAGAATACTGTACATACTATGCATCTACTAGCAGCTGCATGTTTAGTATGTGTTTACCTTAAACCAACCCATGACTGAATTTAGATTTTAGTTGTATTCTATCTCCGTGTACTGTCTTGGGCTGAAATGTTGACATAAAGCAGGGATAATACAATCACAGCTTATTGATTTATTTCAGCAGGAGAAATCTCACTTTAATTTGCTGCCCCCACAAAGAGGTCAGAGGTTACGGCCATATAAAACACCATCCTTGAAGCAATCGAGTATTGAGCAGCTTATTGTTGATTATAGTGCTTGAGACCAAGGGAAAAGCACTGCATCGCTTCAAGGTGGAACTTTAGCCCTTCTGCACTTCTAATATGAGGTTTTAAGACTTGATAATAATCAAAATCATGGTTTTTGTCATGGTCTTTCAGCTGTAAAACTACTTTGTCCACTTGTTGAGATGTTCAACTCTATATTGTCTGGATCAACATTAAAGCAGCCAATGATTTAGGCCGCCTTATTAAATGCAGATATCAAAAATTAAAGAGCCACAAACGGCTGTGAGATGCCAGCTGGTCCAAATGAAGATAGTTCACACACACATCTGTTTTTAATACACTACTGTCCACTGTGTTCTTCAGCCAAGGTTGAATTCCTCCTCCAAATCAAGCCAGTACTTACTTATTAGTGTTAGTCTTAAGTTATGCACATTGTCTGTTGATGACAGCAGTTATTTCATGGCAGAACATGTAACTATTGTGAAAACCATGTAAAATGAAAATGTGGGAACAAGACTGGAGGCTGAAAAGAGGAGTAAGATGGACAAAAGAAAGGGAAAGGGAGTATGGCAAAGCAAAATGATGCAGCTGGATAAGAAGTCGTCATCTTTGTGTTCTTACTTTACCGTCTTCATTCCTCTTCGCACATGTTCTGTAACGTGAGCGTGTATCTGTTTAGCTCTTCTCGACTTCTGCCTTTTGTCCAATGGACCTGACAGAACAGCAGGTTTAACAGAGAGGTCTTCAGCAGGCACGGCGCACCAGTCCACGCTAAGTTTTTACAAACACTGAGATTCTTTTTACAGCCTGGATTCATGCCAGGTCACCAGCCGAACCACATGGTCAAGAAAACAACAAGGCTGTCCGAGGATAAAACTCATACGGACAAAGAGCGAAGTGTTTGTTTGAATACGTGTGGGCGGGTTTAATTACTAGATGCGTATGAATGAAGGAGGATAAAAGAATCTGTCTTGTACTGTACAACCTTTCTCCAGCGCAGGCCAAAAGTCAGTTTATGTTGTAGAAAACAGCAGTGTCCTTGATTGCAAAATGCAGCTGCTACATGGCATTATCATCATTGTGCTGAATCTCAACATTT
>JAPTGW010000017.1:22079604-22091017 GCA_029814545.1 Apogonichthyoides opercularis
TGGCAAACTGCCGCAGTCAGCTCTTTCCAGATTTTGTGTGATGCGCAAGACACACACACACACACACAGAGTCCACTTCCTTTTTATATAGTGATTGTCAATTACAAACTGGAATTGTGTGTTATTTCCTCAGTGAGCACTAGTGTTTTGCAATTCTTGAATTATTTTCTCAATACTCTAAAAAAAATTTAACTATAAATGCATTGTTTTTAATTAAATGGTAGCAAAAAAGGCCCATAGCACCTAAGCTTCCACTTAAGTTAATGTGGAAACCCTGGCACAGTATGACACTGGTGGACAGGATCTGAAAAGTATGAGTCTATATGAGGAGTTGAGTTTTATAAACATTTACATTATGTTCTAGGAAACCCATACTGCATCACTGTTCTGTTCTCTCACTTTCCAGCCTGATAACTGTAAGACATATCTGAAATAAATTATTCACATTATCGCTACATACGTTTGATAAGTTCAATAGATGACTGTACAGTAATGTTGTTAAATACTGTATAATCAGCCCCACTGTTGACCATGAATATTACATTAAGATTTTGACAAAAGAACTGTGTCTTCTTCTCTGTCCTGTGTATCTTGTGAGTCACAGGTCAAGTCCTGCTATTCTTTTTCTGTCTTAATGTCACTCCTGATTTGTCGTGCTCTCCTCAGTCCCCCTGTCCCAGTTTCCTGTCCCGTGGTTGCCACAGTAATCGAAGCATGACATTTTTGCACATCAATAGACCTCATTCAGGACCCCCCTGACGTTTCGGCCTCTTCCATCTGCTAATTGCTTGTTTTTGTCTACCACCCTTTATGAAGCTATAATTGAGTAAGTTGAGTGCAACAACAAGGAGGCTTTCAGTTGCTCTGTTTGAAAGAGCAACTGAAGTTGCTTTCTCTGAAAGAAAACAGCCACGTGCTTTTATTTCACTTAATGTGTGTGTGTGCGTGTGTGTGTGTGTATATACAATTGGGGAAAAAAATGTTTTGGAAGAAATTGTGGCAATCTGCTCGGTTACAAGCTGACCTCTGAACTTGAGAATTTTTTGAACAGGTTTTCCAAAAACCTGTAAGTTGAGGTGAGGCTTCCTTACCCAGGCTGCTCTGAGATCTCTCACCTGCAGTTTAACATGACATTAACAACAGTTTGTTGCGGCATAAAACACATTCCTCCTCTTTGAGTGGAGAATAAATAAGTTTCCTTTTCTTGAGTACTACTGCATTGTTTGAGGACATGCAACTAGATTTATACAGTCTTTTAAGAACATTCAATCATTGCACATATTGATTTTCACAGCTTTATAGTTTTAGAAAAACTTTCCTAAAAACAGCCTTTACATACTTATTTGCAGGAAACTTTGGGTTTGCAAAACCACATGAAATTTTCTTTCACTTGTTGCTTGACAAAATCTTCGTTGAGACCTCCTTGATTCGTATCATGTCTTTACACTTAATTGCTTAAAATTCTTCCTGATACTTTCAACACCTTTTGCACATGGAGCTCATTCAGGCAATTTGCTTAAGAATGACCGAAGAGAGATTTAACAGGATTAGAGTTAAGGTGGATAAGTTTAATTGCAAATCCATATTAAATCAGGTCAGTTTCTGTTGAACATTCTTCATTGATGAGGCTGTAGGAATGTGATCGTCAGCGTTTTAGTGTTGCATGTGATATTCAAAACCTAACTTGGATCTCAACCTTTTTTCACCAATAAAATCTCAAATTAAACAATTTTAATTGCACGTAGGCTAAATACCAGAGAGTATTAGGACACTAACACTTCCCAGCAGCACCCTTCATGTGCCTCTGTGGAATATCTGTTTTTCGTTGTGACGCATGTTGTTTCCAGATGTTTGTTACCACATGTCGAGGAGACAGGCCACGCCTTATCTTTCCCCATTACTCACATGTCTAAACCTGGGAAGACATCTGATTTGATTCAGACTCATTGAATTTACGATGCGGGAACCTGCTGATATCCCATTCATTGCACAGAGATTTAGCGCAGACTGTTCTTGAACCAATATCAGATCTCTTCTGCAACTACCTCTGGCACACGTTTTTAGGAGAAACTAAACTGATTTATGTTGCATTTTTAAAAATACAGCAATTTCTTTGTCTTCGTTTGTTAGCGATTACTGTTGAGTCCATCCAGATGCACAAAAAAGGTTGTGAAAATGACTGCCTTTCCTCCTTTTTAACTCCTCACCTTGTTTTTGTCTTTTTTTTTTTTTTACAGGATGAGCTTGACCTCACAGAGAAACACAGGGAAGCCATGTTTGCCCTCCCTGCAGAGAAGAAATGGCAAATCTACTGCAGTAAAAAGAAGGTAAAAGATTGTTCTGCACTTTATTTTGTTCAGTGCTTTATGTCAAACTCGGTATCAGCCTCCGCAGACTCACTGCCAAACGCCTGCTTGTGCTGAATTATATCTGCAAATGTTCCTGCTGCCAAGTTTGTGTAATCTCTTCTCTCATTGATTTGTTGATACCTGAAGCCGTGTGTTTCCTAAAACACAAACCACAAACCCTTACGTCAGCGTGTCCCTCTGCTTACAACGGGCCTCAACATGAAGATGTTGTCTACATATTTCTGGAATGTAGATGATTATTTTTGGTAGACTTCTACGTCAGTTCTTACAACATATCCATCATGACTACATCAAATAACCATAGGCAATAGATTTAAATATTATACTGATATTATTGAGCCTGTAATGTAATGAATTTGTCTCGACTGGTATAACTGTCATCCATATTTACCCTCAGTGGATGGTTACAAATCAGCCTGTGCATCTACTCTGAATGACAGAAAACCATTTGCACATAAAATGTTATAACAAGGTAAAATAAATCAGCAAATCTATACTGGCCTGTTACTCTAAAAAACAGTTATGCTGAAATATTTTAAACCAACCACTAAAGCAGGAAACAACCAAATAGTTTTCTTTGTCTTCAGTTGCATCTAGTTTCCACTTCACTGCATAATAGGGCTTTACTGCCCGATCAAAGCCTGCTATTATTATCTCACTTAAGCAGATGTTACACAAGGTGGAAATAAAAATAGTCATATGTAGACGTAGTAAGACGAAAGCTAAATCTACTCGGCTCCATCAGATAATCCTCTAACAGGGTAAGCTTTTTAAAGAAATGTAAAAAGTCCAAGAAGTCTAAAAAGGTACTACAGCAATAGTCAGTCTTCAAAGAGCGTCTTTTCTCTCAGGTTATGAAGTTCTTGTTGTCCTCACTGGTTACATCATGTCCTCTCTTCTTTTAGATAATACACCTGTCCTATCAAAGCACTCTTGTAGCCATAATAAAATGTCCAGCTCTGTGACAGTGTCATATTTCATTATGTCCTTTCATCCTGATAAAAAAGAGCTTCAGCTGTTCCTCCTTTCCCTGTCTATCACTTCATTCTCTGCATGAAGAAAAACACAGACGCCTGGTCTCATTTACATCAGCTGAACTCTGCTGCTGTCATTGAATGTGCCCTCATGTTATAGTGCAGTGTTTCTCAAGGCCATATGTATGACTGTGTAGGACATCCTGTATCAGGGATATAAAGTTTTTTTAGATTGCTAAATGATTATTGGAATTCTTTGTTTGGATAAAAAAAAAAAAAGCTAAACATTTGCTGGTTTACTAATTTTCTCTATTTTTTGGTGAAATATATACTGTTGCCTATAAAGTGGTTATAAAATATTTTTACCCCTTCTCATGAAAGGATCAAGACAATGTGATTTATTCTTGATAAAGTGTAACTGAGACTCAGTATTTAATCATTGTACCTGATCAAAGGTGATTACTGATTTGTAGAAATAGGAATAAAAAGAAGAATGTGTCTGAAAACAAAATTATTTGAATTTTATAGACAACAGTGTATTTAGATTTCAGGCCACTAATTGGTCAAAACAAGAGAATGTTATTAATAAAAAAAACAAACAAACAAACAAAAAATAACCTGCAGAATGAATGGAACTGAACATAACCAGCAGTTGTATTCCTAAGGGGTTTGACATATTTGTGTTCACTAAATTTTAAGTTTAATTTCAATTTTTTTAAGTATAGATGCTTGTCTCTTGTCTGGCAATTTCTGACAGTTGTGGATATTTCTGATATTATTTTTTACTGGCATTTGACATTTGATTTTGTGGCCCTCATGGGAAAAAAAAAATCAGTATTATTTAGTGACTGCCCTCCTTAATTTATATATTAAATATCAACACATAGAAGCTAGATTCTATGTCACAAATGTGGACATTTGAGGAGATAAGGAGCAGTATCATAAGCCATGTTGTTTTGTTTTTTCCTTCAGCTGAGTATTCACTGTATGTGATACATTTAATGGGTTACTTTGCCTGGACACAGTGTCCACTGGCCTGCACCAACATTGAGAGTGATGGAGGTAGATTAGTGCAAATGGAAGCAGTGCAGTATGTTTCTGGACTGAATGTGCCCCACTTAGTGGTCTCATTTGGAGTAAGCTCATGGCCTAAACAAACCTCAAACTTTGAAAATTAACCCTAAAATCTCACTCTCCATGTTTTCAATTAGAAGCGGCTTCATTGTGTAGAGTTGATTCCGTGTTGGTTTGAAGGTGGAGAAAGATTTCGCTGAATCAAACATTTGCAGCATCGACCTGCAGAGCAAAGGCAGGAGAGACAGAGCACCATCGATATTGCTGATTCAGCGGCCGGCTGTGGCTCTGACCCAGACAGATACATACTCACAGAGGAAGAGTGTGTGTGTGTGTGTGTGTGTGTGTGTGTGTGGAGAAGAGGCAGAGGAAGCACTGGGTTGTCCAAGTCAAACAGGAAACCTTCACTTCCACAGGTGCAGCTTTTGTATGTGAAGCAGAGGGAAGATAAGGAGGAAGGCGGGGTCATTATCAGGGCGTCCAAGCCTGCGGGTGATGAGGGCGCTCATTTCTTTGGCAAACACATCCCTCAGAAGTCAGACTTACCCAGGAAGCGATAAGTCACTCAAAGCTGTAACTGTTTGGTTTGGCACCTGAGCTGATGAAATCATGCTGTAGAAAATCAGTCTTTTCCTGCTGCTTGTTAGCTCTCCTGTAGAATGCATCATCTGCCAACAAGTCAGGGTTTGCCCACTGCTGTCATACAAGCATTGCACTCAGTACATTTCTGTCATTTGTAACTGCAGCTGCATCATTATGCTGGTGTGAACACAGTAAACAGAAAGGAGTCCAATGTAGGTGGACGAGGACCTGAAATTTCACTGCGCTGCTATGCTTTTGAACACCTTTGATGTGATTTTCTGCTGCATTTCATATTATTAAATATTCATGTCATAATTTATTGCATAAAATCAGATCTATTGTTCTTATGAGTCCCACTTCTGCCCACTCCTGTTGACTTTTTTTCCTGTCTCATGCCAGTCATGTGATGAATAGCAAAATTGACTTCCATCCCACAGGAATCCCATGGAAAATTCTCAGCATCTACTCTACTGATGTAAAAAGGAAGCTTTTAAAGTTTCTTTTGGTTGCCAAAGGGTTCACCACACTTACCCTATTTTTCTTTAAGATCCCTTAACAAATGCCTCTGTCTGCTTAAACCATGAAGGTAAAAAGAAGTTATCTCTGTTTGATAAAGTAATAGGAAAATATGGTTCCTGTACTACACTGATAGTTGTCATTTTCGCCGATCTAATTGCTGTAAAAACACACTGCTTGTAATGAACTTGTAATGCAGTACACATGATCGGGATGGCATCGCCTGTGCTTCATTTTGAGCCAGGAAAAAAAAAAACATCGCAAGCAGATTATCTAATAGAGGTTTTCAAGTTAGGTTTCAGATTTCATTTATAAAAGTTCTCAAAGGGCATCTTCTTCAACTGCACTGTCCCATTAGCCCTGAATTACTGAGATTGATTCCTCACAGCTCTGCAACTCTACTTCCTGAAGCTTCTTTGATCTGTGCTTTCTCAAATAATTTCCCCAAAATAAGCTGGCCACCCTTCTCTGTCATCGTGACCCTGTGCAAACTTTGGACTCCTCAGTGTTTGAAGAGCGCTCAGAGATGAACTATTTAAAATGCAAAAGGAAGCGGTCCCACCTCTGCACCCGACCGTCCCACTAATGGACTGAACCTCTTCCAGCCGCCGCCTGGTTCAGCTGGCACCAGTCAAGATCCGAGCAGCAGGATCAGTCCTTCCTGTCCCCGCGCGATCCCTGCAGACCCGCCAAGGCCAGCGTTTTCTGTCAGAACTGCCAAGTCTCCGCAGGCTGCTTTATTAACTGACGCCCAATTAGTTCCTGATGGTCACAGCTCGCTTGTGCTTAATGGGGCAAGAGCTAAAATGAAAGCCGGGGACCTTTTCAAGTAGAAGCCAAGTTCAGGGTCGGTTCATTTTCTCTTAAATGAGAAAATTAAATAATCAAGGCACCGTTTTTTGTTATTTTTCACATGCCTGTCAGGAGATTAATCTAAATGTAAATCATGCTGTGCCCCTAATCCACAGTTTTAACATTCATTTACTAATCTGAAGATTTTCTCAAGCAGCTGTGCTCTCGTTTCTCTTCTCAGCTTCTCTTTCTGAAACTCAGGAAAGTGCTAGAGGATAAAACGGGCTGTATATCTGTGTCGCCCTACTTTTTGAGTTCTTGCTCCATTTTTGTCTATTTATGCCTCGGACCTTCTGTCCACGTGTTTGTTGGTGTTTGTGGGTGTTGAGTCTTCAGAGATAATGATCTGAAAGGGGATCATATGACTGTCTTTTGTCGAGTTTGTTCGACTTTGGTGCATTCGACGCATGTGACATGAACTAAATAACATTTTGTCCCCTCATGTGACTCTGAAATATTTCCCTCTGGTGTTATGTAACCAAACTCAAACCAAGTCACTCCCAGTTAATATTCTTAGAACAAACACCAAGACATTTTGTTGCAGGCTTTTTGTTCCCTTATTATTGTAATAAAAAAAAGACAGTGGTTTTCTGAATTATTGCGCACCATCATTCATTCTCTGTCTGTCTTGTCTTTTTCAGGAACAAGAAGAAAACAAAAGTGCGACTAGTTGGCCAGAGTACTACATTGATCAGCTAAATTCAATGGCAGCTGTAAGTCATAGAATTAACCTTTTCTTTCTTGCTCTGAAAAAAATGTGGTTCTGTGAGAGATGCTTCTTTCACTTTCAGAACCAACTGAGCTGAGATACATTTGCGAAACTAACACACGTAAACTAAGCTGATGTTTATGACTGATTTTACCACAGATGGCAAATGCAGTCACATGCAATATCTTCTGTCACATTAAAACAAATGAGCAACAGGTTTTCCATAAACGAAAGCAGAACAGACTTTCACGGTGTTTAATCTGTCATTGAACAGAGAAAGACGCTCCTCGCTCTGGAAAAGGAGGATGAAGAGGAGAGGAACAAAACCATTGAAAGCTTGAAGACGGCTCTAAGGACACAACCAATGAGGTGGACACATTCAGAAAGACCCTTTTTACTCTGGCCATCATCTTATTTTCATGTGCTCTGTTTTATGTCCACTATCGCCCCATCAGTTAACCTTCTCTCACACATGCTGTCACTCTTCTCACTTCTAAAACCTTATGTAAATGTGTCCTTTAAGAAGTAAACAGCCATAAAGGTCACTATGATCATTCAGATGTTTGTAAATGTACAGGTGATAAAAACACTCCTTTAAATTTGCAGTGAGCCGACCTTTAAGAAGAAGCATTTAAGAAGGAAATGTCTCAAGTAAATTATTACATTTAACTGAGGATGATTCTGTCAGTGTCCAGGCAAATCCAATGAGTAGATGCTCATACAGACATTATTCAGTACATGATAGCACAGTATTTAATGCAATTACTCACAAAATAGAACATAATAGCTTCATATACTGTTTGAATGACATATATTCTGTCTGTCACTCAGATTTGTGACTCGCTTCATTGACCTGGACGGCCTGACGTGTATCCTAAATTTTCTGAAGAGCATGGACTACGAGACCACTGAATCGCAGATCCACACGTCTCTGATCGGCTGCATCAAAGCTCTGATGAACAATTCACAAGGCCGAGCCCACGTCCTGTCTCACTCAGAGAGCATCAACATCATTGCTCAGAGTTTGGCCACAGAGAACATTAAGACCAAGGTGGCGGTGCTGGAGATCATGGGTGCTGTATGTTTGGTGCCTGGCGGACACAAAAAAATCCTGGAGGCAATGCTGCATTATCAACGCTTCGCCTGCGAGAGGACTCGTTTTCAGGTGGGTGGCAGAACAGGAACACATTAAAACCAAAGAGATAAAGGTGTTTTAAGTGCCATACACTGGACATTAGTGTTAAAAAGCAGCCTCACCAGTGTATAATTTAACACTTGCAATGGTTTGTTCCCCCTCAGACACTTATTAATGAGCTGGATCGGAGTACGGGGCGATACAGGGACGAGGTCAACCTAAAAACAGCCATCATGTCTTTTATAAATGCTGTGCTGAGTCAAGGCGCTGGAGAGGTGAATTTAGATTTAGATTTGTTACATCACAAGGTCATTCGCCTCATTCAGCAAACGGTCACTTTTCTAATACTAATGTATTATTTTTTTTAGACAAGTTTGGAATTCCGTATCCATCTCCGATATGAGTTTCTCATGCTGGGAATACAGCCTGTGATTGACAAACTACGTTCTCATGAAAACTCCACGTTAGACAGGTGAGACTAAATGTTGACATCAAAGGCCTTGTCAGTGTTACACTTATGTGTGCATCATTTTGCAGATGGTCTTTGTAAATAAGGATGACAATAAATAACCACTTCTATATTGTCGAATCCACTGGAATGATCAGTTCCTTTTACCAATGCCAGCTTGTTTTTCTGACAAAAACAATGACATCAAACTTATGTGTGAACTGTTTAAGTAAACAGCAAACCTCAGAACAAGTCACTTCCCTTTTTCCTCCTGTCTCTGTTCCCTGCCTTTTCCCATGTTCTTTTATGTTCACGCTAAGAGATAAACCGTTGTGGTGATGCAGAAAACCTGTCTAGTTGTACTTCTGTTACACAGAAAATGAACCAGGAATCAATAAGAGAAGCAACAAAGACTTGGACCAATCAGCAGAACTGTTAAGAACAATGGCATCAATAAAATCAATTCCTTTCCCTGTGTGTAATCCATTATTTCTCTTCTCACTTAGGCATTTAGACTATTTTGAGATGCTGCGGAATGAGGATGAGTTGGCTTTATCTAAACGTTTTGAGTCGGTAAGGAAAATAGACTGTCCATACTCTTGTCTAATTACTGCTACATATTTCACGTTGCATAGTGAATATTGTTTTACTGACTTTTGCAGGTACATATAGACACCAAAAGTGCCACGCAGGTTTTTGATCTCATCCGCAAGAAGATGAACCACACTGATGCATATCCGCACTTTATGTCTGTCCTGCATCACTGCCTCCTCATGCCACGTAAGCGTTCCCTAAAAGCCCTGGGCTTTCTCTCACTTATTTATTGCTGGAATGAAAAGTTTAAACCATGCTCAGGCACATGAATGCTGCTGACATGGAACAGATGAAGGTCATACACATACTCCTATTAATTATATGTGATAAAAATACTTCAGTATAATTAGTCCTGCAATATAAACACTTTAAAAACACACTCCTTCTCTGGCCAAAAAGATAAGTTTGTTGACTTTTGCCGATTAGTCTGTATGAAAATAGGATAAGTGCATTCCAAGACAATCTGAATTCAGCTTGTGTTGTTGGCTAATATTTATTATTTATGACTCTTTACACTCTTATTTCTTGCAAAACTTGAAAGAAATCCAGATTAGCCACGTAGCATTCCCACTTACAAAACAAAGAGCCAGAGAGACTTTCATAAGGGGTTGAGACTGTAAATAACCCATGAGCCGCACTGACCGATGGAATAATAAATCAACATATTGTAATGATATCATTATTTTTATGGGGGTCTTGAAAGGACTTAAGTAAAGAGGGGAAGTTAAGTAATGTCCAAACATCTGAGACACTGATGAAGATGCTTGTCGTAATCAGCATCATTAAACTGAAGGAAACACATGTCAGGTCAGCAAGTTAATGAGAAACACCTTTCACCAATGTCTTTTCCTTCTTCCTCCAGACAAACGAAGTGGTAACACAGTGCAGTACTGGCTGCTGTTGGACCGCATCGTCCAGCAGATGGTGTTGCAGAATGACAAAGGTCACGACCCTGATGTCACGCCACTGGAGAATTTTAACGTGAAAAACGTTGTCCGGATGTGAGTCATCCACGTTCTCTGAATACAAAGACACATGAATGAGGACATGGAACAGATTACTTGCCTGCCAGACTGAAGGATGTAGAACAGAGCTGTGTTTGCTCAACAATGCCGAGATAAAAATAGCGTCTCTTTTAAGTCCAGAAAATGATTGCTGCTTTTTGGACGCGAGTCATTTTTATGTTGTTAATTATATGTTGTCTCCACTGCAGGCTGGTCAATGAGAATGAGGTCAAACAGTGGAAAGAGCAGGCAGAGAAAATGAGAAAAGGTGTGTACGATTGTGTAAATTAACGTCATCCAATCCAAACTGTACATAGAACATGTGGTGATAAGCTCAGTGAATGTCTCCCCATCACAGAGCATCATGAGCTGCAGCAGAAGTTTGAGAAGAAGGAGCGTGAATGTGATGCCAAGACGCAGGAGAAGGAGGACATGATGCAGACACTCAACAAGATGAAAGAGAAACTGGAAAAGGAGAGCACAGAGCACAAGAATGTCAAACAGCAAGTGGCCGAGCTCACCGCCCGACTGCATGAGCTCAGCACCGTACGTCCTCCTTTATATTCACCGCCTGTGTTCGCCACAGATTAACACTATTGCACAGACGGTCCCTTCCAGTGAAAACCTTAATGAACTTCCCTGTAAAGGCACACAGTGAATTTGACTCTTCTCACATAGTTTAAGCTTAAGGTGTAAATAAATTGACGTCACTCTAACATGCAACTTTGACAAGTGTGTTATGGACACCTGAAGCGCTCACCCCTCAGACAATGACGCTTAGAAGGAGGAAATAATTTGGATTTTTATTTGATATTTAGTGTTTTCACAATGTGTATGACATGACAGAAGGGGGGGGGTCAGTAAATATGGGAGTTAGGAGATGCCTACAAAAATATAAATGTCCGCAAAAGTCTGTAAATGTAACAGAAAAAAACTATAGAAATTCTTAAAATGGTCAATAAACAAACCAAAAAAAAAAATTAGCAGTCCTATCTTAATGCTTAATAATTTACTTATTATTAATTCAATGTTAAAAATGGACTATAAAAACCGTGTATAATGAATGTTCCCTTCCTTTTCCCTTCAGAGACAGGCTACTGCCGTTGTACCCGGCGGACCTCCCCTCACCCCTGGCCCCCCTGGCGGCCCGCTGCCT
>JAPTGW010000017.1:22477310-22488855 GCA_029814545.1 Apogonichthyoides opercularis
AAAAAAATGGAAGGGGGGGCGTTATATATATATATATATATATATATATATATATATATACACATATGTGTGATGTCCTTCAAATTGTCATATTCCTACTCAGCAGGACTGCTTTGTTTACAGAATGTACTGTGCATTACAATCTTATGAGACAACACAATATACATTTTAAATATCACAGCCCAAAAAGTACCAAGACAATCAGATAGCTAATAGGGCGACCCTTGAGCCAAGGGAGATTTAGCTCAATAGGTAACGCTTTGCACTGCAATGGGGGTGACTGGGGTTCAATACATGGTCAATGCAGCAGCTTTCCAGATGGGGGGGTACGGCACTGAGGGCGCTGGTAGGTAAATCCACCATTGCTGAATGTATAAAAGACCTGCTCTGTAACTATAAATACAAAGTAAGGCCTGTCTTCACCAATTACAACGGATACTTTCTGATGTTTTTTTGTGGCTTTTATTTTGCAAAGATCTTACATTAATGACACTGACAGCATGAGAGCAAATCTGTGTCTGAATAGACTCGATTCCATGTTTTTCCAAATTCCAAAATATCTAAATCCTGGCTAGATAATTCCATTCCAGGAGAGATGACTTGTTCTGACCTTGGTGTTGGATACTGGGTGGTTCAGAGGGGTCCATGCGCTTCGTTTGGTCTGCATCTTGGCACAGCTTGCAGCCGATTTTGGTGGATGTGGCATTTTTCTGTTACACTGGCGATCTCTGGATGAAACAGTGATGAATACTCAGTACGAGTACACATTTAATGTTATTTTATTACATTCATGAAAATGTGAGCAGCATATTTTGAAGTTTTCCATTATCGTTTTCCCAGTAAGCCTGAGTACTTAAAGGATTAGAATAGCTCTAAAATGTTAAAGTCATGTAAAACATTTGCTTTCATCTCTCTTTATAGGGATATAACTTCAGTCTTATGGTTTCAGATGACAGATCTGGCCGTTTGTCAAATAACTTCTTATGCCTCTCACAAAGAAACCTTTTTCATATTTAACTCACGCATCTTGTGAAAATTTATTGAGTTACGGAAAATTTCCAAAGCCTTTCAATGGCATCAATCCAACCTGGCTCATACTTACCACAGCTGAATGTTTTGTGTGAGACAGGAGTCCTCAGAACTTGTGCAACACACTCCTCTGGTATTTAACTCACCATCAGTTCTCCTCCTGTGGCAGAAAAGAAATAAATCCACCTCTCCTCAACAGACTTTTTCTCACTCTGTGCATTCTCCAGAGGGCTTTTGTGTCCGTACGCCCAACTCTTTTCTGTCTCCACTTCCCTGTGCACAGTTTACTTGTTTCCATAGGAACACTCGGTGATCTCTCCTTACATGGACTGGCTGTGACGGCCTGTCACACACAGAGAGTGGGGTGTGTGTGTGCTGCAAAGCAAACCTCAGTGGACTGTGTGGAGTGTGCAGGCTTCACTGGCTTTAATGATGACAAATGGAGTGCAGAAGGTCTGACGCTGCAAATGCTGTGGATACCTTCTGTCTCTGATACTGCAATTTTCATTTTGCAGAATGGGTTTAAGGATATGCTTCAAACCTGCAAAAAGTGTTATTCATTTGCATTTGAATTGATGATAAAGGACATGCATTTCTATGCTGGAAATATGCATTTGCAATTACCAGTTAATGTCAAATTAAGAATTTATTTTAACCTTGTGGAAATTAGCATATTTATCCCATCCATTATTATTTCTACTCCTATTTTTATCTTTTATTAGCCATAGTAGGTATAATGGCAGTGCCAATGTGGATAAATGGACTTGACTGGCAGGTTTTTTTTCTGCACAATAATCCGCCTGTTGTTACAATTGTGTGCGTAAAAGCGCTTCTTTTTGACCCATGTTGCAGGCGTCCAGCTACAACACTCTCACCCACCAGTCACACAAGTTTTTCATTGAAAAGCATAAAAAGACTGCTCGTCCTCGGATGAGCGGTCGCGCGCAACGCAGGCAGAAAACCTGCTGTGAAGACGGAGATGTGCGTCAAGTTACGCACACGGAACCCGCAGAACCAGCGGAAAAAGGAATAGACAACCAGCAAAATAATAGTGGAAAATGTACGGGGAAAGTGTTGAGAACTCATTTGACTGACAAAATAAAATAAATATAGTTTTATTTATCTACATACGAAGGAAAGTAGATGATTGAGCAAGCTGTAAACAATAAAAATACAATACTACTACTACTACTACTACTACTAATAGACTATTAATAATGATAATAATAATTATAGAATAGTAACTTTTGTGTGTGTCACTATTATGTAACTAAAACAAAATTAAATAATATTTTGTGTTAGCCTATCATTTAATGTTTTATAGGTCTTGCAGAAGTTGTTTACCATGAGCTGAGAACATGGAACAAGTGAATGAAGAAGCTACACAAATAAGGTGTTTAAGATACAAAAAAGTAAGCTGTTGCAAATGTAATTTGTGGCAGTAATAAAGGTTTTATTATTCCTCTCTTGTCCAAAATGAGCCACCTATACCAAAGGTGTTATTAACAGGTAAGATGCCTTTATTTATTTATTTATTTATTTATTTATTTATTTAACCGTATGTGGTTAATATAATGTAAAACCTTTAAAAGTAAGGTAGAATTACTTTTTTAAAAATTAAATTGAACTTTAACTAGCTTAACTTACTATACTGGTTCATTTTTTTCATTACTACAGTGTCCTTCTCACATAATGCTAGAAATGCATTTCTGCGTAATATTTGGGGCAACTGTTATTTTATTGTTTTGGGTGAAGTCTATGGTACACTCCTTCACACTTAACCATATCGTAAACATACTTTATTTATTTATTTATTTATGTTTTTCGGGGGGCTTTTACTCTGACAGTTGTTACCGGAAGTTGTGTTTGAAAATGTCGGCGCTTTAACTTGGAGCGGATAGCAGAGAAAGAGGAGGGGGCCGGGAGGGGATGAACGGAGGAGGGTGCGGGTGTTTGAGGGACATTTACTCATTGTTATCAACTCGAGGAGCGGCGGAGACCTCTTTGCTACACGTGGATTTTCTCCATAACGTTCAGGTAAAGTTGACTTGAATTTCACCGCTTTGTGATACGTGTTCAGCGGTTCTGTTCCCACTGAACGGCCGGGCTCGGTGTCCGCCCGGCTCGGTGCGGTACATTGTCACCCAACGCCGGTACAGCCCAGCGCGAGAGGCTCCGCGGTTACTATCACTTACGATGAACTAACCGTCATCTTTTGTTTCTACTGCGGTGCTTCATATTTCCATTAAATCTATGTCACGTTTGACTCGTAGTCTGTTTACAGTGGTCAGTGACGGACTAACAGCCGTGTCGATAACGTTACATAGCCATATTCACGTTTAAAGGGAGCAATTAATTTCTGAATCCCCTGCTAGAGGGTATAGGAGGAGCCCGTTAATATTGACGCACAGGTACATGCTAACATCTGCACTAATATCGCTGTAAAAACCTTTAAAATGCAGCTATGATTGTTTGACATTAGTGTTAAAGTAGATGCAGGTGTTAAAGAAAGTATTATTTATCAGTATGTTTTGCTTGTTTGTGAATAGAAAGCTCTTAGCTCGCTAGGGTGTGTACTATTGAATGTAAACGTAGCAGTTAAACTAGGTTAAGTTAACAAGCTAAAACCAGTGTTAAAACTGTTCTGGAGCCATGTTTAAGCTAAATAATACAAATACCACAGATGACACCATATATTATAAAGTCCTGCACACTCACACCAAAAGCTGAGATCTATCATAATGTTATTAAAATGTTCTAAGGCTGTGATTTGGTGAAATAGCGCTATTAAAATACTGTATTATTGGTGTACTCTACCCACTCAACACATTAATGACCTTTAAAAAAAAGTATACCATCCCTATAGGCAGTGTTTTCTGTGTGTGGCCTTTAGAGGTAGATAATTAGTGTAGTTTTTATTTTACAAAGGTCATTTCTGGGTTGCCATTAATTAAAAAAATACTACAGTTAGACCAAACACTGAGTGACCTGATCTGTGTTGATTTATTTCACTAATTATGTATTTTAATTTTTTTTCACAGAAGGGTTTAACATCATCTCCATCACTGATATTTCTCTGAAGCATCGTCCATTGTGACCGTGGAGGGAGGAGAGTTAGTCAGGGTGCAGCATCTTAAAGGACCATACTATCACTCAGGTGATGGAGGTTTTCTGATCAGAATCGCCACGGTGATGGATGCAGTGGTTCTTCACCATGGCTGTTTTCAATTATGCCACCCGACCCAGACTGCTTCTCTGTGAACTGAAGAGGCTACCAGACGCACCTTAAGCCTTGTGATTTCCTCTCACTGGTAAATGAGTCGGATGCTAGCAGGGCTTAACCTGTCTTCCTAACCCCGCCGTCCTCTGAGGCTTCTGTCTTCTTGTGTTCTTGTGCGGACCAGTCATGGATCTCCTGTGGGTGGTGTCTGTCTCCATGCTGACGGCTTGTGTTGCCATCCCAATGGACGCAGCAGCGGGAAGCCACAGTCTGTTCACCTGTGAGCCTATCACCTTGAGAATGTGCCAGGGGCTGCCTTACAACTCCACCTTCATGCCCAACATACTGAACCATTATGACCAACAAACTGCTGCGCTCGCCATGGAGGTACAGTAACATGTGAATCATGTAAAAAGCTTAGTCCAAGCCCTGTTTTTTTGTGTTACTGAAATACGAGACCGTGAACTAGTATTTGCTGCTGCACATAATCAGTGTCAAATGTCAGTAGAAATGTAAAGGTATCTTCTTTTTGTTTTATTTTATTTAAAATGTTTTATTTTAAAGGTCATATGGAGAGAGCATCCTTTTCCTTTCACATTCAGATTAAGAATTGAGTCACTCATGAATATCATATTGTATTAATATGTTTTCCCATGTGACCTTTTCTGATCCTTTTGTTCTTTTGGCTTCTTTTTTCTTCCATTTTCCTGTAACTGCCCTTTTCTTAGCATTTTCCTCTGGTTATATATGAGTGAAATTGACTCGCATCTTCAGACATGCACAAACATTCACAGTCAATTAAAATTAACAATGAAGATCAGAATATAGCATGGTTTCTCCAAGTACCTAAAATGTTTGAAATCCAGTAATGTGACTTCTTTTTAACGAAACACATTGGGGTCATGACTGTGCCATGAACTTGAAGGCATTTGAATTATTTAAATGGAGAGTGCTCTAGAGTTTTCTTGTTTTTTGTCTTTATATATGTCATCCAAGGAGTACTGAAAATAAACTCCTTTTTTAATCTTAATATAAGACCTTAAATATGTTTTTGACAGATCTGAAACACTGATTGGATTTAGGGCTTGTTGAGACTTGTTAGAAATAACATATAAAGGCTTTAGAGTCACAGTGGATGTATGATGGATGAAAAATACAAAGCCGGCGTAAAAAGCCACTGACGAATGCCTGGCAACACCCAGCGTTATCAAGCGTTGTTCAGTATTCACATGGGTGCATCATGACAGTCAGACTCTGGTGTCACAGGATGTGAAATGGATTATAAATTGAATTAACAATAGACCTAATACGCTCTTGCATTTAATTTGGTGAAACCTGCAAATGCCTTGTATGTTTTAAAAAACAAACATATAGATTATTACATATAAAAAGCATCCCATAAAGAAACAGAATGGAAAGTAGTGTCTTATTTTGTCAGACTAAGAGATAATTTACTGTCATCTAGCAAGAGCATAAGTGATGCATGCATGTTCCATTTGACGTTACCTGCCGAGGATCTTCATTCCAATGCTTGCAATACATTACCTTCTTTACCAAGATTTTCTACATGGCTTATATTTTCTACTGTACCTACATTCCTAAATTTATACGTGGGCTTCTCTTGTGACCTGCATTAGCTCATACTATTTACTTAAGAAAGTTCTCATTGATCTGCCTCAAAATAGCAAAACTTCAACATAATTTAGGCTGGCAGACAGAACAGTTAACCAAACGACTTACAATCATACTGTTGTAAAAACTTTCAAATATAACATTGGAGAAGCTGAATCCAAAAATTAATTGGTCTAAATTAATGTAATTCAAGTGAAAACATCCTAAAAACAAACATTTTAGTGTGAGAAAAATGAAATAATTTGATTCATGTTGTTCCAGGTGAAAAATTGACAACTTCAGTACATTGCATCTTGACAAAAAGGCTGTATAGCCTACTCTGCAGCCAGTTAGCATATTTGGGACAAGAGTTTATGGAAAAATTAGGCTCCCACACAGTATCAAAGTGGTTCAGTGGTCCTGCTGCTCTGCAGACACACTGAACCACTCTAGGACATTAGTAGCCTACATCGCTCCACCACAGCTAACTGTGTATATGCTGAGAGTTGGTAATATCAAAGTGCTAGCCTACTTTAATTTTGTGTCTCTGGCTTCAGGGAGTGGGGGTATATTACCAAAACATTAAGCAGAAAATTAAGTTTTAATATCCCCTGTCCCTGGGGGCCTGGAGAACAGTGCATTATTAAACTGTTCTGATTTAACAGGGGGTGTTGTCCTAAAATGTTTTTCTGGCCACAGATGTGGTGCTTTGACAGGCTGAGCAATTTACCACAACATGCAGGGAGTCCTCCCATCATTTGTTTTGTACCAAAGACATTTTACATAACAGGCTTCTGAGCAACTCATGGTGAACTAAACAGTTGGAGTTTGGTTCAGCCGGTGGATTAAAGTCCAAAGTCTTGTGTTTGGTCCATGTTTTATTGTTGTTAGATTATCTATAGATTTACCCGCCAAGGCATCTCAGTGTTGTGGCTGCGTTATCCTCTTTGAAATGTTGAGTTGGGCATTTAAACACAATCAGAGAGCAGATGCATCACCTCGTTAACTTAATCCCATCCTTTATATAGCCTGATCCCTCTCCAAGCTCAATCTATCGAGCAATTACAGACCAATAAAACATTAGATTGTTAGATTCTGTTGGTGGAACTGTCAATTTGTGTGCAGTGGCCCGTACATCTGTATTTATATCAGTGTATCCTTTCTCGGTATCATGTTTCTGCTGGCTCTTATTCCCTCTGTCACTTCTCCCCTTCGACCCTGCCCCACCCTGCATGGCACAGCGGTGATGGTGCAGCTCAGGGCCCTGCTGGCCATCTGTGCCTGCTCCACTTCACTGTGCTTCACATATCGAGTGAGATGCAAGAGCAGGAGTGAGTGAGTTGTGTGCCACGAAAATCTAGGATTATGTAACCTCTGAACATGCCCTGCCCAGCTCTGGGAGCTCACAGCATCACACACCACATCACAGCTGTACTTGTATTTGGGCATTTGGAAAAGATGCATACACTCCTTCCCCTCCTGCCTTGACTGCCCGCTCATATACTGTGTCCTTCCTTGACATTGCTGAAATATTCATTGTCATCCTCTGCCTTTAGTCACACTGCTGTTGTTTTCCAAGATGTTCAGTGAGTGATGTTGTGGGTTTTTTTTTTGTTTTTGTTTTTTTTTAAAGGATGTTTCTGAAATGTAGTTTGGTATTTAATGGTCATTTATTTAGACCAGAGTCATAGAAGTCATTTTGAGTGAGGTGAAGAAGAGGTCATTTGATATCTAACGGGTGATAATGAAGCTATTGAGCTGATTAATTTGTCCTTATCAACCCCTGAAAACAGTCTTTGATTTTATTAGACACTCTTAAAATGAACATGTATAACATAATAAAAAGAGATGAATGAATCTGGACTACTAAATTCCCCCCAAAAATGACTCACTAAATCTGGAACTGAATATTAAGAGTTATTTTCCCTCTCAATTGCAGTTAACAAGTGTAATATTAAACATCAGCCTCTTTATAGCCAAGTCTTGCTGATACAGTTGGATAATATCCTACCTTTTAATGTGGAGAATACACTCGAAACACAATAAATACACAAAACAATCATGAGTGGCATCGTGTGTAGCCATTGTTTTAAATGAACGTATTATGTAAAGCATTTGCAGCACAAAGGCTTACGACAGGTTTCCCCTATTTAGTCTTGTTTGCCAAGGTTTTGATCTGGCTTCCTCATATGTGTTAAAGTGACTTGTAAACATGATATTTTTCTTCATTCAGATAACCAAGATATTTGCATTCATTGATCCTCTCATTAGTCAGTTCAGAGTGGGTCACACAAACCATCTCTTGAGACACATTAACTGCGTTCATAACTATTGTCAAATTAAATGGTACATTTCACAATTAGTGTAAAGGCTTGTAGGATTAAAGTGCAAGCAAAAAGTTCAACCCAAAACCACAGACATATGAGCCGTAGCTCACCCAGTGCTGTGTTATATCGAGGGCAGGTTAGCTTTATAAGCTTAATCAAAGTGTGTGGGTTCCAGTCGCACAGACAGAAGCGCTTCTGGTTTTGACGGTGTTCACTTCAATTGGTCATGGATCTACAATTAAGTCTCTTTTAGGCTGTAGAAATGCTCGTTTTGGTTTTTGGAAAACACATGGAAACTCAGTAGGTTTAAATGACAGAGACTATGCCTCTGTTCGACTCTTGTTTTCCAGATCCAGTTCATGGGAGAATTCAAAGCTGAGAAGATGTCGAGGGCAGCCAAATGAGAATTGACAGTTGATTTGAAAAGGAATTAGGTCCAGTGAATAGCCATGATAATGATGATGAATGCCTTGCACCGTGGAGAAACAGGGAGTTGGACGAGAACCAACGCCTGCCGTTCTTGCCGTTTTGTCTAAACCCCCTAAAGTGGTGTCTCTTTGAGTTTCTTCTTTCATGTGTAGCTTTCATGGTATTCTCAAGGTTTTTGGGAAAGTAGGAGCAATTTGTCTAGATATCGTTAAAAAAACTTTACTGCTTTGTCTTGGTGAAACTTTTTAATCATTGTCTGGTGACGTGTTCTTGACCATTTTTCATCAAGCGTTGGTGCAGGACAGGTAAGATGTAGTGTATTTGACTAAATTGAAACCTTATAATTTTTTTTTTTTCAGTCTCTGCCATTTTTTGTTACAGTTGGCTGGTCAAAAATGAAAACAATCAAGGCAATTATTCCTAAAAACAGGATTTTCTGTTCTGCTGCTCATCCTCACTCAGTCGCTCGTCACTGACCGCCGAATGACCTCGCAACTAAAGTGGGCCAGCGGCCTCGGGGATGGGAATCGGCTATTTCTGTGCCACAATGATACTGTGCCACATTCTCATAAGTGGTAGCGTGGCGGATTTGACTGGCGTTACAAAAAAAGGAAAAAAAGGGGCTACAATCCCCTTTAAGACATCTACGTACACTGTGGCTACAGGGTGAATGTAAAGCAGCACAGGCTCATCACCGTAAATCAATTAAGCTGGGAAGATTTGTCCTTGGTATCCAAAGCAGATGGCACCAAGATCCCCACTCAGTCATGATATATATTCTGATATCTGGACCACTCTTCTTTCCTCAAGATAACTATGTCCTTCGAATGAACCCTCTGGAAGAAAACTATAGATTTTTTTTTTTTTTTCTTGCAGAGTAGAGAATCTTCTTTGTTCCCGACAGCTAGCAGAACACATCGACCAAGAGCAGAACATTTCGTGAACGTGAAACCAGGGAATACTATAATGGAAGGAAATCTAGTTTTTAAAAAAAGTAGTGTTTTGACAAAGAAAGGAACCATTTTCTTTCACATTTCTGTAGTCTTGTTTTAGCTGTTTACCAAAGCAACAAAATAGTGGCGTAAGAAGCAGGAGAGACTGGGGCTTGTTTTCAGAAAGGTTAATGCAGTGAAGCAAGTTGTTTCAAAGCCAGACAGAACATGCGCAGGGTTTGCTGTAGATCTTAATTACATTAGTTGATAAGACATTTTGATGCAGGCAAAGCCAAGAAATAATTTTAACCGCATCAAGACAACAGGAGTCATATGAATGTTGTTTTAGGGGGAATTCACAGACATTTGTGAACATGCTTAGACCGTCTGTGTCTATGGCTTTTAATAGGGCTGTTTATCTGTGGGGGTACTGTTACAACAAGCTGTAGTGCTGAAAAATGTGTGCAAGCAAATCATAATGTAATTGTTTTGATAGATATTGCAATTTTATTCAGATAGCAAGAGTCTTTTTTTTTCATTTTCACAGGAAAGAAAATCACAAAAACAAGGGGTCTGTACTAAACAAGACAACTCTGATAGAGAAAGTGTTTAGTTGGCAGAAGGACCTTTGTAACTGTACAGTGTTTCATAATGTGATGCATTTTAGCGCCACAAAAAGATAGTTAGATATTGTCAGTTAGATATTGCTCTTGGTCACAATGTTATTTCAAATAACCCTTCAGTTCGAGTAGTAGCATTATGAAATATAGTGTGTTGTCTCAAATGAAGGTTGAGCAGAGACAAACTTCATCAATGGTCTTTTTTTAATCAGCTCAGTCCCACATACACTCATTTCCTCTTATTCGCTAGTCATTAAATCAGCTTCTTGTCTCAGGTTTACAACACGTCCAGATAAACTGTGTCATGTTACAGCTGCTATACAGAATAACCTAGATACCCCACCCTGAGCGTGTGAAAGGATTTGTAAAGACAAGGCGAGGTGTGAGTTTCTGTAAGATGCTGATAAAGCCCTCTGATGGCTAGGAGTCTGTAAAAATGTGCTGCAAGAAGCTAAAAAAAGTAAACCGTTTAACATGCTTTTTGTGTTTGCTAGTGAAGATGTATCCTAGCAAATACACACCCACACGTATAGACACACAATATGGTCTGATAAATCCTACCCAGCGTGACCTGGGCTATAAAAGAGCCTCTTGTTTTATTTAATGTCCAACACCGTGTTTATTGGCCACAGACTGAATAAGAAGCACATCCACAGAGCAAGTCGCTGGTCTTCAACAGCCTCTCTCTGTGAGTGTGTGTGTGAGACATTACACTGTCCAAGGTTTTCAGACGTTTCTTAGCGGTGAATGACACGGCTGACTCGGTCGACCCATCCCTCCTCTCTGTCGCCCTCTCTCTCTTCCAGTCTCTCAACTCTCCCCCCTTTTCCCCACCCATCCATCTCTTTTGTCCTCCCCCTCCCCCTACGCAGGACTCACCCGTTGCCCTGGAAACAGTCCCAATTGTGCTGTTAACAAAGGGAGCAGAGGCTTTTCTTGCCTCCCAGGAGGTGGTCCCCTCCGCCCCGCACCCTGACCTCCTCGAACCCTGTTCTCCTCCCTCGTCCTCCTCCTCTGGTGATGCATCACTCGTCACCATGGTGCTGAGCTTGGAAATTTAGAGAATTGGAATGGCAGCAGAGGAGAAAGGGGGGGGAGAGAAAATGTAAGAGGTGAGGGAGGGTGGGGGATGATGGGAAGAGAGGTGTTTCTAAAAGGGCAAGTCAACACAGACCAGTTGGCCACGGTGGGCTTCTTTGTCACTAACTCATCAGTCACAGCATCTTAGCAGCTGACTCAGAGCCTTCATTAAACACGAATTACTTTAGCATTAGGAGGGTACATACAGCCTCAGAAGGATGGGCTTGACTGGACTCTGCATTATTAATAAATAATATCAGAATACTCTTTCTCGCATTTAAATCATGTAGGATAATC
>JAPTGW010000017.1:22636737-22650665 GCA_029814545.1 Apogonichthyoides opercularis
TAATAAATGGTAACAAAACACGGGGGTGCTGGAGCCTGTCCCGGCTCCTTATGGGCGGAGGTGAGGTACACCCTGGATGTGTCACCATTGAATGAATTGAATCTTCTATTTTATCTCAAATACCAAAGATTCAGTTATGGGGGGATGAAGTCTATCCTGGCTACCAACAGGAGAAGGTGGGGTCCACCCTGGATATGTCCCCAGTTCATCACAGGGCTGACATACAGACGAATAACAATTCCTTCTCACCTTATATGGCTGATATAGATTGACCATGTACAGGTAACATGGATACGAGAAGAACATGCTAACTCCATAGACAAAGGCCCCCACCAGCTGATGCTGGGATCAAATCCATAATATTAACCACTGCTTGATCACGGTGCTGTAACACCAAAGATAACATTTGGAATACTGGTGACAGGAAGTTGTATTTTTTTCACATGTATAGAAGAACATATGAGGTTTCCAGTACGCGTAAAAAGTCACATTCAGCAACCAAAACTGAAAGTGAAGCGCACTGCATCAACAATCAACTTACACATAAACATAAACACACACTTTGTGTAGCACAATCTTACATATTGAACCTTTAAAGTTAATGTGACTTTTATTGTGTTGATTGTTGTGTGTGATAGTGGATAATATCTCTTTATTGTTATTATTATTATTAATAACCTTTATTTAATCAGGAAAAAACCTCATTGAGATAAAAATAATCTCTTTTTCAAGAGTGTCCTGGGCAAGACAGCAGCAGCTGAAGTTACAGAAAGTAGAAATCACAGCCATACAGCCACACTAAAAATATATATGAAACACAATAAAAGTCAGTTCTAAAACCATACATAAATCACTAAACTAAGAACATACATAAAACACCATCAATAATTTAAAAGGTACTAAAAGTATTCAACAATGTTCCTTAAAAGCATCTCAAAGCAATATCTGATTAAATCAGTTAGAAAAACATTTACACCTGGATTTATCTTTTTCCCATTCATTTAAAAATGACTTTGAATGCATTTAAATGGATCAGTTCCTTCAGTTTTATCTCCTTCTGTAGGTTGTTCCAGGCAGTAGGAGCAGAAAAATGTATAGGTTTCTTTCAGATTTCTGTTCTGACTTTTGGAACTTGTAGAGATAAGAGATCCTGGGACCAGAAACTGTACTTATTTAAGTCATTCCAACAGATGTAGACCAGCAAATATGATGGAAGCAGACCTAATATACATTTATAAATAAAAGAATACCAGTGTTTTAGTCTGCCTGTAAGAAGATCATTGGACAGTGCTGCTTAAAATGCAAGAATTTTGGGATTTATTGCTGCATTGTGTTGTTGACAAACAATGCACAAGGACATAGTCTTATGTTAGTGCCTCTTTAAAACATGCATAAACTGTAAATCTAAAGTGTACCATCATTCTATGTAGTAGACTCTAGTTAGGCCTGACAAATATTACTTATGTTGTGTAACCGCAGTTATTTTACATAATTATAGTGATCATTCCTATTGATCTGCATAAAAACTGATGGATGCCATATTTCAACATCATTTCCTACTGTTTGACTTTTCACTTCTACTATAAAAGTGGAATATCATGAATGTATATTCACATTTCAAAACACATTCCGGTATCAATATTTTGTCCCACCTTAGAAATATAACAAGTGACATCTTCACTGTTTACCAGCTTCTTTAATAGTCGAGACAAAATAAACAAAATACAATCCCAAATTCTTAACACAAATATCAAAAATTGTCAGATAGAAAAGACAACAGATCTCAAAAAGTCTCAAAGCTTTTGCACTGTTGGTTTAATAATAAAAGACCTGATATACAACCTGCAACAAAAAGCGATAAAAATATAGTGTCTGTAGTATAGATTATACTGTAACTCAAAGCTTGCAGTCTGCTAGAGTTATGTATCCAGTACAATAAAAGAGGAGGGTAGAATCCCCTCCACACATTTAAATATAATAGACAATTCATCACACAGCAGTACTCGGGCAAACTAACACTTTCTTCATCACAACACAGTATTACTTGTAGTCAATTAATGAACATTCGTGCATGGCTGAAATAGCGGTGTAGTATTTACATGGTTATTAAAAATGAACACAGGCAGGAAAAGAACAGTGGGACATATTCTGTACTTTTTTTTTTATCTGATCTACCATAATGGTGTTTTCCTAGTTTGGATATTTAGGAAATAAAGAGATAAAACACTGTCAGTGTCCTGCACCAGTGAAGCATCAGGACACATTAGAAGCTGAGGAGCTGCCGGTATTGCAGGGCCACACAGTCACCAAGGTGAGCTCTGGAGTGGATCAAACTGAAACCAAAAGTACTTCTTTCTGCTAAGGTCTCAATGAACAGAGGATGTTTTTTTTTTTTTTTGCAGATGTACTGTGATACTGTGTAGCCCTTTTGGTTTGCTGGTGAAAATGAGCAACCCTGCCTGCTCTCAACCATGTTTGTGCTCGAGCAGAATATGTTCATAAATCTAAGAACAGCGGAATCAACAAAGAATAAGTAGTACACATGCAAGGACGTCAAATGATATTGTGGTTTAGGACTCATTTCTTAATCAGTGCCAAGTGTTTTTCAGAAGTCTACTGCACTAAAGGAACTGTTCAGACAAGACGATCTAAAAACTACACTTCTGTCTTACGCCTGAGAATCAAGCAGTCAGTGCTCTAATTTAAGACAAATAAGAAAAAAAAAAAACTTTAACACAAGTCAATTAAAGGCATAATGCTAAAAAAATGGCTTACTGAGAGTCTTAAAATGGCTTTGCCACAATACTTTCTATGCGATGTACATTAGAATAGCTGAAGGCCTGGAATGATGCATCAAAGACAACGAAGGGTACAGTTTTACTAATAATGAGGTGTCAACTGGGGCTGACGGCTTCGTTTGAAGTAACAAACCGGCCGTCGCCCATTCAAAGGTCTGTTACACACCTTTGAACTGAATCAAAAGTCATAAGGCAGGAAGAGATGTAAAAAAGCCAACGAGTTGTTTATTGTAGCTCTATGAACTTTAGGTTACAAGTGTGATTGTGGGAACAAAAGACAAAATTTCTGCATTTTCATCTGCTTTGACAGTGGACCGACATGTCTAACAATAGAATCAGCTACCATGCTTCTCCATAAGAAGCCAAAGTTTCTTTCAATCATTATCGTTTCTGAAAACTTTTTAAACAAACTACTTAAAACCAAATATTTACAATTTGTAATTTAAAACAAAAAAAACAAAACAAAACAAAACACAGCACAGAAAATGCACAACCCTGAAAAACATCTTTCTAAACATTTGCCGGCCTGGCAAAATGTTTCTGGTTCCTGATATTAAAAACATGATTTTTTTCAAAGCACATCATTAAAAGTGGTAAAAAGGGGTAACGAAATATACAGCAAAATTAAAAGCATGACTCAATGAGACAGAACCCACATAGTACATAATTATAAATTGATAAAGCTTCAGGATGCATGGTCTCCTCTGATGTGGAATGTTGATCCATATCGCTTTAGCTTCAGCCATCACTGTCGGTACACGGGTTACAGAGTGTTAAAAGTGGGTTCAACTTCAAATTAAAGAATCAAAAGCAGGGTGAAGGGATGTTCCGTGGCTAGTGGTGGATCTCACTGTGGGCCACCAGTCCGTTAGAACAAGTGTCTTAGTAATATCCGGGCTGATACTGCTGACTCCATGGCTTCTGGTTCCAGAACTGCACAAAACACAGGAGACACAAAGTTAGTGACTGACATGAGTGAAGACCAGCTCTGCAACAGTCACACCTCTGATGGGAACAGATTTGTAGGCAACAGTTAAAGACTGAGTTTAAGTGTAAACATGCATTTAAGTTAAATTGTGCACCAATGGGGGAGAGAGAGAGAGAAAGGGTTGGGATGTGTAAGTAAGCAGTGCTTCCTTACACCGCCTCCTGTTCACTGACATTTTGCCTACCCAGGAATTCATTTTGAGTCTTAATATTGAATCTTTTCAAAAACTTGCAAAAAGTTGGGGAAAGGGAGAGCGCGCGCATGTGTAAAGACAGCATGAGAGAAACAAGACATCAGACAAATAGTGTCTGGGAAATTGGTTGGACAAATCGTCCAAGTTGAAATTTCCAAAAATTAAAAAAATCCAAAAATTTCAATACAGCCGTCAAACTGCACCTATGCTAGTGGTACAGAGAGGAATTGAATGAGCAGTGTCCGAGAAAAATCTTGGGTGGTCAGAGGGAATAACTGATAATCTGCCATTTATAATGATAACCTGTTTAGAATCATTTTCACATTGTATAACTGGTGCTCTTAATAACATGCCATCTCTTATTCTGAGTTCAGTAGAAAATAGTACTGTTAGTTTATTTTGATTTCATTCCTCGGTTATATCTGCCATGTTCACTTTTTTTGCATTAATAAAAAGGCAGAGAATTTGAAATTTTTTAATGCAAATTTCTGTGCCAATATATAGCTCTCTATTGTATGCATGCGCATAATTCAATGGTTCCATTTATGGGACAGCTCTGGCACTAACTTAAAATCTGATTAAGCTGTTCTATTTCCCATTTCTGGTTCCCTTCATCCCTCTGTATTCAATCTGCTGCAGTACTGTGTCCCTAAGTCCATAAAACACATCCAGTATCATTCTACCACTTAACATGTGATGGTAAAGAGCAGAGGAAGTTAATGAAGCTGATGAGTTTAAATTTTTTTAATCAATAGTGAAGAAATAACAAAATTAAAAAACAGTGAAATTTGCTGACTAATGTTGGTTTTTACAGCATTTGCCAATTGGATCTGGATCTTTATGGATTCCTGATACAGAATATGGGTTTAATGAGGAGTTTTCCATCTTCACACTCCAAGTTTCCTTTGGGGATAGAGCAGTTTACTAGAAATGTCTAGAATGTCTTTAGATCGAGAAGTTCATTTGTGTCAACTAAAATTAAACCATTGAATCAATAGAGGTTGGCTTAGCCAAACTGAAATATTTTTAATTGAATACAAGTTAAAAATAATTAATTTCTGTAGTATCATAAGAGTCACTGGCTTGAAACCTAACTTTTATGCTGTACAACTTAAACTATGACTTAATTTTTTTAAAGAATGAATAATTGACAGTGTAATTCATCTTCAATCACCTCCAAAAAGAGAGTTGTATGTAGAAACTTACTTGAAATAGCAAGTGTAGCAACTGTTTACTTATCACACTGCTGCTTTACTTTTGCAGGTCAGGATTTAAAACTGAAATCCTGAATGTCATTTAGATTCTCAGATTACTTTTACTGCTTGCTCTTGGCCAATTCACACTGAAAGAGCCTTTTCATCTGTTTAACAGGAACGTTGCAAATGTTACAAATACTGACCCCTTGCTGCCAGCTCTGGTTGAAGGCCTGGGCCTTGTCCATGCCATTCCTGTTTCCAAAATTGCCACTATTCCTGTTGTTACCGAAGTTGCTATTTTTGTTGCCAAAGTTACCACGGTTACCACCTCTCTGCTGAAACTGGAGAAGAGAAAAGGATAATCACAAGACACACTTCAACATGCATTAAGAGATGAAAAAGGACATGGTATGCCCAATGTTCTGTCTGAATGACGTGCAACTCACATGGCCAGGATGTCCCCTGTTACCGCCGCGGTTCATATTGGCTCCGCCTCCTCTGCTCATGTTCCCCCTGTTCATTGGACCACCTCTATTCATGGGTCCACCTCTGGGTCCCATATTACCCCTCATTGGTCCACCCCTAGGGGACCCACCAAGGCTTGGAATGGGTCCACCACCCCGGTTAAAGTTTCCACGGTTGGGGAATCCACCCCTGAAGGCCGGGGGAGGCAGGAAGCCGCGAGGTGGGCGGTTAAACCCGCCACGAGGACCAGGAGCTACAGACAGAGCAGACAGTATTCAGCACAAAGGTTTTTGACATAGAATGTCGTGTTTATATAGTCACTGTTCCAGCTCATTCAGACTTGTTTGATTGATCCCAAGTCATTCCTACCTCCTCTGAAGTTGCCTCTGTTCTGGAAGCCTCCACGGCCACCACCTCTTTGGACAGGTCCACCTCCACGGCCAAAGTGGTTCTTGCCTCCCCTGCTGCCACCACGCAGACCACCACCTCTTTTTGGTGTGGTGCTTCCCTGGTTGGGCTTCTTCTCAGCAGGCAGAGCCGTCTTGCTTTCCTCTTTGTACTGTTCAAGCAGCTTGGCAGCCTCCTCTTTCTGCAGCTCAGCGAAGGTGACCTCACTGAAACTCTCCCCCTCTTCAGGCAGCGAGTAGAAGCCTTAATGGGAAAGAAACCAAACTGTAACGACAAACGTCAAAGGCAGGCAACCATATCAAACAAAGAAAAGGCATCTGAGAATTGGTTACCTTTCATTTTTAGGACAGCATGTTCAGGCACTTCTTTTCCATCGCTCTCAACCTTCTTCTGGACTCTCTGCTTGAAATCATCATCTGAGGGGCAGACAACCACAGCCTTACGCTGGAAGCCTGCAAACAGACACATCTTCCTCTTTTGGCCTGGAGCAGACAGGTTTGTCTGTGGAGAGGATAAAGATGCTCAATTAAACTGTGATTAAATGTTACAAATTATGATTTACAGGAGTACAAACAGTCAGATTAAAAACAAGCTTACATGGTCCAGGATGTAATTTCTCTTCTTGCGGGCAGCAATCTCAATGAACTTTCCGAGGAAGAGTGGTGCACGCTGGGAAATGGCAGTCAGTTTTGTGATGTCTTTCGACTGCCGTTTCAGGCTATTGATCTGCATTTAATGTAAAATAGAAAATATGACATCAAAAAAGGAAAAATACATGCAAGATAAACAGTTTTTCAGAGATTTAGGATATTAAATGCAACAGTTACAAGATAAAAAAAAAGATTGTGGGTAATAAGCTTGATTTTGGTAAACTTTTATTAAATTGCAAGTGCTAATTACTAAGCTGAAGGTTAGGTGGCAGTAATGGTTCATATAAGAACGAAAGGACTTTATCATATTATGCAATGTTTTTTCCTGAATCTTTTGGTTTCATGCATTTTATCACACCTTTTGTGTGTCTGTGTCAAAAGTTTATTCTAAATTAAATATATTTACCATCATCTTGTCCACAATGGTGTCACTGCCAAGGATATAGTATTTTCCAGGGTTTTCTTGGACATGGTTCTTGACCCAAGTGGTCTTCCCAGATCCAGGCAGCCCGACCATCACTATGATCTACATCAATGCAGTCAACAAGACAAATTAACACTAAGCCCAAGACATGACTCATTCTGTCCTTTATATGAAATAAGTCATTTGCACTGGACAAAGATTTTCACCTCGCAGTCGGCCTTAGTTTGTGGCCCTTTGAGACCCCGGACCCGTTGGTCAACAGGAATCTGCTGCAGGAAGGTGTAGCCCTGAGGCAGAGGGAAGTACGGAGTCTCCATTTGACCAAAGTTGAACTCCACAGCGCAGTTGTGGCAAATGACATGAGGGAAGAGGGCCTGGCCTTGCAGGCTCGTCTTGCTGATCTTGAAAGCGACTGCTGGCTCCCCGCCGTTCTTGGAGAAGGACAGGACCACGTCTTCGTCTTCAAAGTCCTACATCACATGAAATATATATATACACATACACACATTCTGAGCCATCTGAAGTGGTTAGCCTGGCTGTCATTTACTTCGTCATGCTTAACTAGTAAAATAAAAGCATTTCATCAACATGTCTTACAATAAGGCAGCAGATGACATCATTCTCCTCATAGGTTTCTCCAAAGTCATCTGTCACACAGTTGGTGGTCTTCTTCCCTTTACCAGAGTAGGCATAAGAATGCTCCTCCTCACCTACATCAAGAAATACATTACTTGACAGAACTTCCAACAGTTCACTAATGACATGTTATTTATGTAAAACATGTTAGTTATGGGCCTCTAAGGATGTGAATCATCCACTGTGGTAGGCCAGTCACCATTAGTACAAGGCCACAAAAGGAGCCATTTTACAAGAACATGTTGTAATGCTTTTCAACCACTAGATGGCCCTCTGAGGACTGCAGAGGATCACACCGCCCTCATTTTATCATTGCCATCTAATTGTGGTATCATTTCATGGCAAGGTCTAATTTCTGTATGCAATGTCTTAACTGGTTCCAAAATACTCTACGTGTACAGACCGTACGAGATCATTTAGAAAATTGATTAAATACAGTGTTTCAATAAAGATGATAGTATTTCATGACACATAAACAAAGTCAACATTACCAGAATAAGATACTAACCAAGGAGGAGTGTGCCAGTAGCCAGGGACCAGCCAACCTGCACATCATGGATGTCCATGTTCTTACTCGAAATGTGTTTCACTGGGATCTTCTCTGTAATCTGTTAAGAGGAACATTAGTCTCCATTGCTACTACTCTATGTTCAGTATTTGACTCACATTAACAGTTCCCAAGATTTAAAATGTACATTTCATTCATCCACATTGATGCTTCACCTTCATCTCAAAGCAGGCCTTGCCCTTGTTGACACCATAGGTGGCTTTGCCTCCAGACCAGAGGTAAGCAAAACTCTCCATTGTAAGAGATGAGGCACTGTAACGATCCCGCGACACCTTGAAGTGCAGGTCGCAGTTGTCTACAGTAAAAATAAAACTTGTTAAGACATATCCATCTCGCAAGTAAGAGATAACTCGTGAGGATAGGTTGTTGATTTAAGTTTGATGTTGAGCCATTCAAATTTAATGTGTTGTTTTAATTTTTCTTAGATGCTAGCCTTTAAAGAGCCACTATCCATCAATCTCCAATTGTAAAAAACAAACAAACAAACAAAACAACCACGATGCATACAGCAACTGTCCAAATCACTTACAGGTATCCAGGCACACTTTTGTGTCATCAAACTCCTCATCCTCCTCTTCCAAAGGGGGAACAGGAGACTTAAAGGAGGCCCTGAAAAAAGAGACCAGAGCCGGTCAGTTCAGAGGTTTCACATGTCAGTGCAGCTGCATGGAACATGTAGATGCCTTAGGTGGAGAGAAGTAGAGGACAGGAGGGGGGAAGGAAATAAAGAAATGGTAAAACTGGGCAAGAGGCCCACAAACATTTTGGACAGTCAGCTTTTCTGTGGGCTTTGGCAGTCAGCACTTACCTCCCAGTGTCCAGCGAAATCTAAAACATGAGAAATAGACAGGAGAAACACCTGTGCCAGCCTCAACATGCAAGGCTGGCTATTGGTGAGTGATGAAACCAAACTGGATGTCTCCCCTTTCAAAGTGTGTTTATGGTCTCCAGGATCGCTGTACAGTCAGTGAAAGGCACAGTGGGTGTAGTTATATTTAACTTTGTATGAGGAATTCTAAATGAAAAGGTCATGACTAACTATTCAGTGGATGAATATACCATCATCATGTTCAGCTCTCTGAAATGAACAGGTTTGTACTGAGAGCTGCAGCAACTTACCAACACTGTAGCTTCAAATTAGACAGCTAAATCACAGAATGTTGGAAACATGTCCAAATTTGCTCACCCATGGGAAAAAAAAAGGATGATATGGCAAAGGGCCACAATAGCATTAATCCATATTAATAGAGACTTATTGCAATATATATAATTTGATAATGCTGCTCATTGCAACAGTTTTCTTAATGCTTGAGGAAAGAGAATTCACCAACTAAACTTTAGAATATCAAGTCTCATTGCAATAAAAGATGTAAGCTTATACATGTAAATCAAAGACAAAAATTCACTTTACAACATTTGAGGCCAGATGAACATATGAATTATTGAGGTGCACAGAAATTCAACATCAGATCTGTGCCCACACATTTTGCTGTGCACAGTGAATTTCAGAGTTCCTCAGATGCAGGCAACGTGGCAATTCTGTCAAACTCTGACATTTATCAGCAAGTAAAGCAGCATGTCTGTAAATGAAGCCAAAATGCAGAATGAACTTCTTCTATTTATTTATCTGACTGACTTACAACCCAGAGGAAAATCTAGCTGCATGTAACATGTCACATCAATTTCTGTGTAAGATCTATGGATAGTTAAAAGTGGATCATTACATATGAAATTTGAAACATGATTCCGTTTTGACATTCAATTGCCAAGCCCCGTTTGTGGTCCATCATTTAGTCTGCAAGAGCCCAATTAAAAAAAAATAAAAAAAAACTGTAGTAAAATTGCCCTTAAACTTGAGCAATGATCAAGCAGTTTGTTGTAGAGAGCTTTACAGCCACAATGGAGAACATTCTGTCTCAATTGGAGCAGTTAATGGGTCACACTAGCTGGAAAAAGGCCACTAATTACACAGATTACTAAGTGGAGGATAATACTTGAAATGGGCAAGAAAATACTAGGCTTTTCATTGGAATAAGGAGGGGAAAAACAGAATCCCATGCATCTTCTATTGAAAAAAATGTCCTCAAAGGAAAAAAAAAAAACCCTTCTCATTTACTCATAGATTCTTTCACTTTCAATACAGCAATGAAAAACAAAACAATGACCATAAGTAGGTACATGTATACACTAAACACACAAACCATGCATGATGTCACCTGTGCAGGGGTAAAGAGGAGCCTTGTAAACACACACACTCTCACCCTAACACACAAAAGACATGATATGAAACAGATACAGCATTTTGACGTCATACAACCAGTGGAGTAAAAAAAACAAAACAAAAAACAAAGTAGACCACTGCGAGGCAAACGATGGACGATCAATAGCGAGTTCCTCCTTGGACGTTCCAAAACACTGGGAATTTTGCTATGTCCTGGTGAACTACCCGGCAGCAGTGGACCCCTCCTCCCACGCCTCTCAGCTATTTCTCTCAACCCACCCACCTTCATTCACAAGTACACAGCTGCTACCCTCCTTTTAAATTCTGTTTGAGCAGCCTTAATTCAACCTTGAGGACACAACGGGCTTTTACAAACAGTAAGTGTCATGAGGAACAGATGTGAAAATTCATAGAAACTTCGTAGATGCACTTCTGCTACAGAATGCAGTCCGTCATAGACACAATGAGAGGGCACTGTAAAAGGTAAATGGTAAGGTTTTTAAAGTTGTCAGGGATGACCCTCAAAACATGTGTGAAAATAAGGTTATTAATAAATGAGAATACTTAAAAACTGAGGGTTTTCCTCTTGCTATGTATATGTGCATTGGCACTTAAAGCCAATACATTTTAACAAAGCTATGGATGGCGCTTCAGGGATGCTGAAGGCCATTTTTGCTCTGTCCCATCCTTACCAGCTGTATTTGTTCTCTTCAATAAATTCAAAGTAGCCCCTTCCATGTTCCTCCCGGCGTCTCTTAACACCCTTCTTATTCTTCTGATCAGCATTCGTGTCTTTGTCCGCATCCCCTTTGAAAATAGAACAAAGATATAGAATGAGGTGCTCCTTTTGTGTGAGAGAGGTCGGACTGGCAGTGGGATTCTGGCCCACAAAGCCCGTTCATTAGTTACATTGTGTCGACCATTACCATCAATATTAAGATAACTAAGAGGTAACACCTCATGATTACACTTACAACAATACAATCATAGTCCATGAACTGTAACAGCTTAAATGACCAGATAGTAATTACAATGTAGGGCTGGTCCATATTAAAACATTGTTAACAGTGTCTGCTGGGGCTGAAATGTGTCTCTGCAAAAATAATAGGGTCATTAACCCTGCAACAAAGGGCTTTAAATAAGAGAATATGTTCATTACATCTGTGGAAATAGTATTCTGGTACAAATGCAACATGCAAGTAACCTACTTAGACCTGCACTGTCCCCCATCGCCATTATTTGTAAATACATGGGTAGTCATTACTTCCAAATGTCTGATCTATGTGCTCATCCAAGAGAAAAATCTCATTTAAAAAAGGGGGGAAAATACGACCAAACTAACCACGTGCTAGCTAGAAAAACAGCGCGGCGCCAGCCCAATCTTCTGCATAGCTTTAGCGAGTTCAGGAGTTCCCGAGGAATTAACATTACACTACAGCTACTCTACTCAATCTGCAGTTTACACATGTCGACTAATGGCTACATAAAGACGTACTAATATCGGGTCCTTTCAGTTTCTTTCAGCTTGGGTGACTTTTCTGAGTTCAACTGTGGGCTACAAGGTCACTATTATATTTTGATCCACGTCATACCAATTATCATACGGACGTTACATATTGTAGTAATTTTCTTAGCACACTGCCACCCACACACACTCGGAAAAAGGAACCAGGGAACTAGCTAACCGGCTTACCAGCTAGTTAGCATTGCACCACAGACACAAAGAAATGTTAGCTGGCAAGCTGATGTGCTAACCAAATTAACCTAAGCGAAAGCGAAAATACCTAACGTCGCCTATCAAAACTACATGAGTTTTCCGCCTTCCATTCCCTGCTACAAACCAGCCGTGACAAAACGTACACGAATAAGCTGAACTATCAATAAATGGTTCAAAATAAATAGGTTACTGAAGGCGGTGACCGATGCTAGCGTTAACATTAGCTTAGCGGCTATGTGAGGATAACGCTGCCTAGCCTAGTGAGGTCACGCTATCGAGCGCTGATTCAACATGGACGCTGTGTTGTACGGTAACGTATTCAAATTAAACCATCCCCAGCCGGCTCCCTCCTGCGGTTGCATTGACGCTAAAGCAAAAAAAAAAAAAAAGAAAAAAAACCCAGCCAGTCACTTTTCTGTAACCAATCAAGCGGACTCACCCTCAGCAGCCTGGTCCCCTGGCTCACCGTCCTCTGTGTCTATTTTCTCCATGTCGTCAACATCTCCCTTGAGCATGGGGTCCATCTCATCGTCCTCATCCCCGTCTTCCTCACCCTCACCCATCTCTTCGTCGTCAGCGACACCGTCACCCTGGCCTCCGTTCTCCGTGTCATCTTCGTCCTCCTCGTTGGCTTCCATGCTTTCTTCTACCGGGCCTTCCTCCTCCTCTCCCATACCTTCTTGGTCGCCGGCCTGGCTGCCTGCCGCAGCCTCCTGGTCCAGTGGAGAATCACCGACTAGGGCCTCCTCATCCAACGCGGCCTGCAGGCGGTCCATCAGCTCGGCCTTCAGCCCCTTGTCGGAAAGATTACGCTTTTTCAGCTCATCCTTCAGTTCGTTTACTTTCAGCTTTTTGACGTTAATGGCGCTCATTTTGACAGCTAATATGTTAAAAAATATTCACAAAACGAAGATTAATAAATACGTCGACGCCCTTTTGTTAACGGATGTCGCTAAAAACTGCGCCAAATGGCACCCGCTGTCCGACGAGTCTTTCACCGGCTGAGCGCTGAGCGAGCCTGCGGTGTGGGGGAGGAGGATGACGTCCTACCGTAATTACCCGAAGAGCACCGCGGCTTGTTTATGGAGGTGGCCATTCTATGATTGTCCCTGCCGTAATCATGCAAAACAAATCCCCCAAAAGTCATCGCTGCGAAAGAAGCAGAACAATGTTGGGTGGTGACTGATTCACAAAATAATAAACATAAATAATTTAACAATAATAATGTTATTTTTCATCCTGTTTCTAGACAAAATATCATTCTGCTTTGTATTCACGTGCACCCGTTACTTTGCTCACAGCAACTGATGTTGGTATATAGTTATCTTAGAAGTGGACACATCTTTTCAGTATAAATTATATTTATTTGTTTGAACTTGAAATCTACTTAAGAAAATCTGAATAAACTATTTTTAGGTCTACCAACTTGAAAGACGTTAACGCACAATGCTGTCTACTAGGGCTGCACGATATTGGCAAAACTTGCATATGGATATGGGCGTACAGCATTGCGATAACGATAATATTACGATATTTCTCATTCACCTAAATACATACCAATTTTATCTACTAAGAAAAACGCCCATTACAGTGTTAAAATAAGCCTATTGTTTGTATGCAGACACAATTATTTATAATTTAAGACAAAATATTGAACTACTACA
>JAPTGW010000017.1:23149286-23162113 GCA_029814545.1 Apogonichthyoides opercularis
TCTTATTTTAAGTGTGATGAGATATTTTGACTAGAAATGACAAAAATACACTTGGTAAGATTTAGATTTTTGCAGTGTAACAAGACAATGGGATTTAAAACTGAGCTTTTCTGTTAACTGTTTAATCAATCTAAAAATGTAAACACAATAACACCTCATGTGAGCATAAAATTTATGAAGTTTCTATTCATTCCAAATGCGACACCTGAAATTTGCATAAAAATAAGTGGTGGCTATTGTAGAAACAGGTTTTATAATGCTAACAGATTAGATGTTCAACATTATTAAAATCATTAAGGCTTCAGATTCTAATAATACCTATAGGTTGTATATAAAGATGGATGATGACTCACACATTCACTGTGACAGTAACTGCCATGTTGCATTTGTAATGAAACATGAAACCACTATGTCATATAGACATGAGGACACTAAGTCTAACCATCTGGAGTGTGGTCACATGTTTCATAAACTTCATGATCAGTTGTTCATTACAACTGTCAATCACCCATTTTAAGACATCCAGTAATTTCAAAATAAAAATAATAATAAAAGAGGGTGACCATCCTTGTGCTTTTAGAAGACTGCCACAGTGTCCATTTTTATATAGAGTCTTCATCTTAAAACGAGTCAATTCTAGAGAAAATAGAGAAGCATTCTTGCTCTGCTTTTGCTGAACAACATAACTAACAAAAACAAAATAGTAGTCCAGAAGTGACATCAGAACTTCGGCTCTCTTTCAACAATAACTTATGTAAGTAAAAGTGCAGACTATCTCTGCAACCAGTTGGCCTGTAGCTCCTTATACACATAGAAACAAAGTATGTTTTGCTTCCAAACACATCCATCCCAATAACATTTCTTCTCTATGATTATCCCTTTTGATATTAAGTTTTTGAAGTCCAAAATGGCCGCCCCATCTCCCCTGAGGGTAAACAGTATTATCTACGTCTGCCAAGGCCAGATAGGAATCTCTCTCGCAGTCTCAAAACAAACACACTCAAGGTCGGCATCCTGGACAGATACCAATCTAACACTGACCTCTGGAATGCATATGTGGCCAATTGCAGACCAGTCAATACCTTGTTAGGAAAATGGGCTGCTTCTAGCGGGGGCTGAGGGGATACTGCTGTCTTGTGTCTTTTTGCTGCCACTGAGAATGAGAATGCCTCTCACACACAGGATGCAGCTAATCAGACACCTGGGGTGACAAAAGAATTACAAAACACACTTTTTGTGTCAATTAATATCAGTGAACACACAACTGACAAAATCTCTAGTGTTGAATTGTCACTGATAACAACCTTTGATCAACCAGACGTTGCCCTACTTAGAAATGAAGTATTATGGCGAGCGATTCCCTGCAGCGTCTTTGTGGCTGTCACATTATGTAAAAGCCATGTCATGTATGTATAGTAAGAAGGCATGAAATGTTTGAATAACAGGAAAGAAATGCAAATCTTAAATTATTTACTTCCCAAAACGGACTGTGTTTGCATGGCACTGTATTGTATGTATGCATGTATTTAATTTCTATGTATGAAGTCTGCGTATTTTTTCATTTTTGGCTACGCTGTAGTAACTTTTGTTTGTTGTTCAAATGCATATTCTGTAACATCATGTGCTGCAAAAGAACAAAAATGAGTCATATCTGTTCCCAAACAAAAGCCAGACGATATTCCATGTGTAAAATACTTGTACATATCTCTTTTTCTATATTTTCTAAGAAAAAATATACTATAGAAAAATTTTTAAATGGCAGAATTTTCTTAAGAAAAAGAATAAAAAGGGGTAAAAAAGTCGAACACAGTAGGCCAGTAATAAACAGTGGAATGTTACCAGTATACTAGATCTTATTCCTTGCACACTGCAGTGTCAATGTCTGTTGATGATTCACATTTTAAAAAGGGAAATTGTGGCCCATATTTTTATTGTTTGTTTGTGTGTCTTGACTCCTATATAATCACTCTCTGGTCCTCACATTTATAGGAAGCATTCATTATTGAACAGCCCTTTTAAACAAGTCTGTCAAGCTTTGTAATGATCATTTTTAACAAAAAAAGAAGAAAGAGGTTAGAAATGTGCAGAATATTAACAAAATCTTCTATTTTTGTCGTGAAATGTACCTATTACAATTTTCCTATAGGGCAGGCCTGTCATTATAGCAAGTACTTCAATATTTAGCATCATTGTACATTCTACACATTCCTGGTGTCTTCTTACTGTAGCTGCCTAGACAACTCACCAAATTCGACACTTTTTAGCTTTCTTATTGTTAGCATCATTCCCAAATGCTGAATGCTGTCTGATTAGGCTACTGTGTATTACAATAGAGCTATTAGACATTATTAGAAAAGTATTACAATATTCTTCTATGAGGACACATTCAATCTTACCAACAGATTTCAAAACAGCATGTAATAATGTAAGATTTTTAACACAATTATACAGTAACTTTAGACTAGTTTTAATGAAAATCCAGCTTGAAAAACGACAGTATGTTCCAGAAATGAATTTGATGAGATGTCCTATACTCTTAAACAAAATTAATACTGCTCTATAAGGTTAATTATGTATTCCTTCATGTATTTCTTTGGAACAGCATATTTGAAGTTCATTTAGCGCCTTTAAATGCATTCATCTCTAAAAAAATACATTTGTTACAGCTGATTGAACCACTTTAGGTATAGCACATTTACATGTACAAATCTCATTACATCATTACAAATCAGGGGATCCATTCTATAAGCTCCTGCTATATGGTGTGTTCTAGTATATCCTTATGCTAAAGGGGTAGTCTAACTCAATATGCTGTATGTGATACTGTGATATTGCAGCTCAAGTATTCATATAACAGACAGGCTTCAAATTAGGTTGTATCAGAATATTTTTTTACACATCCGAGTACAACGCATGATATTCAAAAATGCTAAATCATAATTAAAAAAGTAAGAAAAAAAAGGTAAAAAAAAAAATTAAAGTTTGGGAAGGTGGATGAGTGTACTGTTACTCTCACAGAGTCCATTGACCATGCACCAGCACATTTCAGTTTGTACAACAGGGACACAGCACAATATTCCCACACCACAGGGCAATAAAATTATGCAATCACATTTCTCTTGTTGAATAATCTGCATCACAAAACTGTTTCAACCCCAGCCTCAGAGGACAAATTACTGTTTTATTGTAAGTCATCTATCTTGTATGTTGACTAACTATGCCGCAAAAATGTATCACCATTCATCAAAACCTGTCACTTAAAAGCATGTGGATCAGCATTTTTTAAGTTTTAGTGTCGATCTGAGGCAGATGAGCTCAGTTAGAAGTGGTCCAGTGATGTTATCTATTGTTCCATGTAGTGAATTATTCCTTTGACCTAATGGCAGTATCAATAGGTTTGCATTACTGTCAAAAAGTAATGTGTGTATGATGGTTTCCCAATATGTGACGATCTGACAGATGTTCTACAAAATATGATTTTAATACATTTGTGAGACCTAAACAAGAGAACCAAGTGAACTATAATGATGTTTCCATGTCGCTCTATTGAGAATGTTCTTTGTACTAAATCTGTCTGTTTGGAAGATTCTGGAAGGTTTGATTTTGCCAAAGTCTGAGCCTTATATACTGTGTCTTAAAAGGGGATACCACTCAGTTTAACACTTTAGGCTGCACATTGACTAAATCCAGTCTGTCCATACCACCTTATCATTTTAATTATTTGATAATATTTGTGTATTGTTAAGTAGAAAATATACTTAAAAATTTACAATTTTTTTTTTCATGTATTTAGAGCATATCAGAATGGAAAACCATGGTTTCACGAACCTTTGAAGCCAAATGTGATAATTACAGATCAAAAGTAAATGCAAAAACCTAGGGATGATGTATTTTTGTAGGATAACACGTCACCCTGGTTCATTCAACAAAAATTCTGTTTTACTTACAGGTGCATTATGGGAGGACCTAATCTCATTGGCTAACAAAAGTGTATAATACTCAAATGTGTTCTTCAGCAAGATAATCTCAAATGAAAACTATACACAAATACAGAGTGCACTACAGCATAGCTTGTATGTCAGCACCACCTACCTTTTAACCTCTAACTTGATTTTACATGCTACTTCTGCTCAAATATCGCCTCTCAGCGTGAACTGATCATGCAAGTAAACAGAGAAGGTTGTATGAATTAAACACTGCAAGTAGAGGAGTTTCTCTGTTTACCATGAATACACTTCAAGCCTCCTAAAATTTCTGTATTGTAATTTAACCTCTGGCTAGCAAAAGCCTGAAGTCTCAGCCTGTTATTTACATGTGTGTTTACGTGACACATTTTGCAAATCTTATAAAAAACAAAAACATAAATAAACATTCAGACTTTGAGAAGAGGAACCAGAGAAACAAAATATTGACTTTATGGTTTTACTCTTCATTTCAACAGCAGATAATCTCAAAGGACTGCCAAGTTAGCCAGCACGTATTAGCTAAATGTAACTCGGAAGACCTCTATTTTTCTGTACTGAACCTGTCCACTTCAAATTTCTGACCAATCACATGGACACCACACAAAAAAAAACTCCTGCCCAGGTGCTGTGACGACAACAAGCTGTGAGAACTCCCAAACCAAGGCTGTAAGAACAAGAAAAGACACCATTCTTTTCGTGTAGCCTTGGGAGAGAAAACACATTTCTGTGTTCTTGCGAAACATGTAATAACCTTCAGGAACAAAAGACCATAGAATAAAAGAACCTTCAATAAGGTCTTTCCAGCAGGTTTCCAATTAAAAATATATATACTAAAATTGTTAAGCGAAAGGCAGTAAAATTATTTCCTTACATTTAGGCAACCAGAAGGACAAAATACTAACTCCTTTCTCAGTTTTAATAGTCACATAAGTGATTAAGTAGTTAGCCAATATTAGCTAAACTTAGCCATGAGCATCTAATAATAAACACCAAAGTGAGCAAACATGTAACATTGCAACATACAGATAAAAGGTTGAAAGAACACAGTGTAAAGGAACCTTCAAGTAAAGTGAAGACTCAAAATGTTGAATTGTCAAGTTAAAGCTGATAAAATTATTTTCTTAAGCAGAGGGAACCACAAGGATTAACTCACATATTACATTATTATTCTAACATGTATTACAGAAATAGTCATAGATCTTATTACGTAGCTAGCAATATTAGCTAAACTTGGCCACGAGCTGTCACTGACTGTACCACAATGAGCAATTTTGTGGAAATTATTCACAAAATGTTTAGAGAATACAGTGAAATTTGGCCCTCAACTAAGTTCATGACAGGTTCTTTCATTTTAAATCACTTTACAGAATGTTGACAACTACTAGCAGGCTAAAGATAATGTAAGTGTTGTTTTAAGCTAAGTGGTATCCCTTTTTAAATTGCTGTAAGCGCCTGGTAGCTCAAAAGTCTGCTCTCTATACAGCCAGTGGCATTGCCTTACGTATGCTTTTTTTCCCCCTCACTTTCAATACAGATGCTGTTAAGTTTAAGGTAGAGTATTTTTCTTACTTTGTGATGTCAATTTGGAGGACATGTGAACTGAAGATAAACTGTGAAGAGATGATGTTGTGAAATGTTTTTGGCTGTTTGCAAGCTGTATGAGTAGGGAAATGGTGGCAAATCAAGTCTGAGAGTAATTGTCATTTGTTACTTTTATAATACTGTGCAATTTCAATTTAAGTGCTGTTCATTCTTACTGCCTTTCTCACAACACTCACAAAAATATCCACATCTATGTTGTTACTCCAAACCTGAGTGAATAACATGCATGTGGCCGGAAATGATTGTTCATGTGTTGAGACTTAGTTTCATAATGAATTGTAATCCTGTTTCACCACCTCTAGTCACTGTTCACTATGTTATGTAAATGCTAACATTGCAACATGCTATCATTCAGATGTTCATGCAGTGTAAATCTCTGCATGGCTTTCTATGATACACAATCACATGTGCGCACATGTTGCCAAGGTATTTTAGCAGAAGAGAACAGGAACATTTACCAGCTCAGGCTTTGTGTTGCTCATTTTTGTCATTACCTTCCAAGGTGTGTTGAACCCAGTTTTGCTAATCTGTTCCTCCTAACCAGCAACAGGAAGATTTAACATTTGACTGCAGTGACAGAAAGAGAAATGCAGGATTGAGCTGGGGTGTTGGGTTGAGGGGATGAGAGAAGTATTAGAGAGGGGATGGGATAAAGAAAAAGGGTGCTGGCAAAACAGGAGGTAAGTCCTTATTTGAATTTTTGCAGATACCAGCAGCAAGGATAGTGTAAAGTTTCCTGGTGAATGGAGTTGTCATGTGGATTGAGGATGATTGCGGCATCAACAGGAATGATCATGTTAAGTCTTATGCTGATTTAATGAGTCTTACCTGCTTGTTTGGGTCAAAGTTGTTGTCTAATGTGTCTGTTGCACCATTTACTTGTTTTAATTTAAAATTGACTCAGTCTTGACAGAATTCACAATTATCTATCCCAACAATGCTCAATTCTCAATCATAAAAACTTAGTTCAATTTCAGGTACCTGGAAAGAAAATGGGATCACCTCACAATTATCTTGAACTGAATGCAGGTTTATAATGGCAGTTTCATGCTTAAGGGGTACTTATTGGTCTTGTTGGTGGGGCCAGAAGCAACTATAAGATCTGCTTACCACCACAGTGTGAATGTGTGCGTGAATAACGGATCCACTGTGCGCGCTTTGAGTATGCGTTCATAGCACTATTTAAATCTAATCCATTATTATTATTATTATTGTTATTATTATCCCTGTTAGACTTAACATTGGAATTTTAGAGAGAACAGAGAAAATTGTTAGTTTTCAAGGTGGCAAGAACAAGATTGTTCTGGTCAGGACATTTCATATTTAACAAGAAACTCAAGTGCAGAACTCCTGGGAAGTCCTCATAGAGCCCTCCCACTTTCTGCTTTTCACATTATCCATGCTCACTTCATATTTCCGATCAATCACACAATCGTTGTTGGATACCACACAAGAAAAAAAGTTCTCCTCAGATGACGTGTCAAGAAACAAGCTGTGAGAACTTCCAAACTAGAGAAAGAATGACGTATGTCCTTCTCGCAGCCCTGGTAGAGAGCAAATTTCTCTGTTCTTGTGGAATATGTACAGACCTTACATGTGTATGAACCTGAGTCATAAAAAACCTGGACATCTTGAGGTCATTTTAGTCAATCTGTCCAGAACCAGCGAGGGCATTTTCAAACGCCAAATGTTCCGACTAATTTGCATTAATCATGCTAATACATTCTCTACTTTTGCTTTACACCTATAATCTATGCTACCCCTGCACTATGACATTTTAGGACAAAGACTTTTGGGAAATACTGCTGAATCGGTTTTAGTTCACTCTGCATAGACAGAAATGGATCCTGATGGAAACAAGTGGTCAACTAAACTTGATGCAAGAAAAAAATGAATTACTTATAAATTGGTTGGTATCATCCTCCCTGAAAAAACTAGACATAATCTACAATTTGCAGAACTGGTGGAGAGTCACTGAATATGCTAACGTATATTCAGTAAACTAACTGTCCCGTGTACCACAGACAATACAATTGAGACACCTAAGATCGCTACCTTATTGAGTCTTATCATTTATTACATATCCTTCCCCAATTTGTTGCAGCTGTATCATGATGACATCACATGATGTTTTCCAGAAGAAAACTAGACATCTACCTTGACTACCTGCATTTCATCGTGCTATTGTAGTATTTATACCCAGTGTAAGTGAGTTATGTAAGTGGTTATATGCATTTTGGGTGTGCTGGCATGCACTGAGATCATTTCAGAAATTTTGCTAAAATGTTTGTCTGCATGGAGATAGGTTTCATTTTAAGATGCTGTTGAAATGAAAAGATATTAGTGTGGATGACGTGTAAATTGTATTCTCCAAAAAGATTACACTCAATGTACTGGTCCTCCTGTAAGCACTATTACATGATTTTTCAGTGTCAAGACAGGTACATTTTGCAGTCAGACAGATGTCAGCCTTCAGCAGGGAATAACTACCATTTGATGTAAAGTTTGAGTTTAGAGATAATCAGTCCAACTAAGGAAATGCTGTGTATTTGCTGTGATTACCAGAAGTGCATCTATGTTGCAATGTCCTAGACGTATGGCAGATAAAACAGGCAGAAGGGAAACTAAGGCACTAGTATGGGCCTTGATGTAAGTTTTACTGTAAATGGTGATGCCATAGTGGCTTTTTCTAATACCCCCTAACGCCTTCCTTCCTGAGCTGATGGAGACAGGCAGCAGGAGTGGCTGCTGTCGTATTGTGCTTCATTGCAGCTTTATTGTGCCAAGCTGCCTTGGCCAGGGATATTTTTGGCTCCCACCTTGTCTTAATCCTGTCGTGATTCTCCAATGGATTATTCATGCTTCCTCTCTCTCTCCCCCCTTGCCTCCTCTTCTCCCCAGACCCTCCTGTTCACATCCCACCTTATACACCCTCACCCCACCTCCTTCCTTTCTCACCTTCTCTGTCTTTCCTTTTACACTTTTCTGTCCTATCCTCCCAAACGCCTTCTTTTAACACCACTGCATTTTCCCTTAGCCTCATTACTGTGGTGTCCACATTGTCATAAAAAGTGATGGGTTGGGGGAAAATGTAAATTAGATCCATAAATTATTGCTTCAGTAGGTTTTATAGATCTGTACTGTTTCGGTAATATTGAACATTTATAGGTTAATCAGTAATCCACGCATACCTTTTTATTTATGCCTGAGAACATTCTTCTTTTGGTAGGGTTACAGTGTGTACTTCTATTTATGAAAGAGCACTCAGAGAGACCAGACCTCCACCAAGGCCAGTAGGTCCTTCCTCCTCTCATTCCACAATATTGGTGGACCACAAATTTCACTGTAAATTTTTATAAGTTGAGCTAAATTGTCTTAACTTTCATGTTTTTTTCATGGATCTGCTCAACAGGCAGTCAGGCCTCAACAATAAGGCTTGACCAGGTTGAGTAAAACGCCACATGGGGCTAGGAAATCCAGAAACTCACTTGTCCAATTGGGCAATTGGTAAAAAAAAATAAAATAACAGAGCTGATGGTGGAATTGGAGAGCAATGTCACTTATTTGTCTTCACTAATTGCGATTTGTACATATGCAGTACTAACTGGGCATTTGGCAGAAAATGGCAGTGGATATTAGACACTTGTAAGCTGAAGAATAAATTAGCATTTCAGTTATCCTGGAAATGGGATTAGTTGGCATTAAATGTGGTCTAACCTAAAACGTACAAGAATTTATGTGAGGTTTTCAGCAAGTTTAAGACCGAGATTAGCTAAAACAACCCACAGAGTTTATCCTGAGTTTCTGCTGAAAACCACTCCTAAATATGAAAGTTAACTTTTTTCGTGTTTATTGTTTACTACTAATCAGTAAAACACAAGCAAAAAAAGCCTAATCTAATATTGTTATTGTAACCTGGTGTATAGAGCACAAGGACATAAATTTACTTTTAGCAAGATTTCTGTCACACTAACCATAGTGGGAATGGAGAAAAAAAAAACAACTCAAACTTGAAATCCTGGGTGTTCATTATTGGCTCATAGTGTCATGAAAACTGGTGGTTTGTTTCTACCTGTTGATAGGCACAAGTGATCACAAAAACCTTCCTACCGGATGTAATAAGTCATCTGAATTCCCTGCTGAAGGTGTGATTGCTTTCATAAAACTCTCCCTGCCTAGAAAGAGATCCGGAAGACCTTTGGCGATGAATTGATCTGAAATTACATAAGAATAGTCTGAAAGTCTATTGAACTATGCAGTTTGTGAAAGTATTGAACAACTGATGTTTTGAATATACTGTATATATGGAATGGATCATATATTGTTGGATGTGGGGTCTCAAAATGAATACAAAAGAGTCTAAGTCAGTCAGTAAATCAGTCAATCTTCTGAACTGCTTTATCCTCAATAAGGTTGTGGGTTGCCTACGGGCAAAGGCAGGGTACACCCTAACATGTCACCAGTTCATCATAGGTAGGACTGACGTATAGAAACGTACAACCAATCACTCTCACATTCACACCTATGGGCAAATTAGCTTAAACAATTAAGCTAGGAGTGCATGTCTTTGGATGGTGGGATGAAGCCAGAGTGCCCAGACAGAACCCACACAAACATGGGGAGAACATGTAAACTCCACACTGAAAGGTCTTGGCGTTGAAATCAAACCCAGGACCTTCTTGCTGTGGTGACAGTGCTATCCACTGCACCACCGTGACCCAAAAGAGTCTAAGCGTGATGCTAAAAATGTAGAAAACACGTTATGTCCTTATAATCACTGTAAGAGCAACAATAGTGTTACTAATTTTTCCACTGAACATTTTTAGAGTTTCAGCATGTCACATTACCACCATTTATCAGTGTTTGCTACTTATTACTTCAAAAGAACTAATAAAATGCAGAGAAGAATTTCATGTGAAAGGGCAGAAATAAAGGTGTTCATGAAAGACATCAGAAACATAGGCTACTGCTCGCATGATGACCTTGCAGAACCAATATTTTGGCATGTATTGGCCATAGAAGTAGAATAAAGTACCCCTTAGTGGACTGAAAACAAAAACACAACCAGCAAATTAAAAGCATATGCAGAACGTCAGCTTGTGCAGATTTGTGTTGTGTGTGTCTTCTCAGTAATCTCTCAGATGATGCTTGACAGACTTCTGTTGCAGTTAGACACTCATAAATCTTCTCAGATGTCAACATCACCTGTGCTGACTAACTTCACGGCAGCTGCAAACAAACAAGCAGTCTTCCATAAGTACAGACATCCAAGTCATCTATTATCAGCAAAGACCTCATGGACATCTTATCTATCTCAATTCAAATGTTGAGACACAGTCAGGCTTGAATCACTCAGTTTGTAGAAACATCCTGAATCTTTGTTCCAAAGTTTTTTATTTCACTATTTTTTTTTTTACTAATTGAGCTCATTTACCACATTACAGCCAACTCCATTACCGTAATAGCCCAAATCTCTTTGGATGCACACTTTGAACGATTTTGGACAGAATTTGACTGCAGGTTTTTGCATACTGTACACATTTCTCTCGTAGCTAGTAGCTGAGCACCACCAATCAGACCAGCCAAAACTAGAACCATAGTGTGTTGATGATGTAAGGGAATGTCTCAGTTTCCGTTTATTAGAAGACGTATGCTTTTGAATGCTCTGAATATTTTAACTGTAAACTCTTTTTCTACTGCCTGCCATGTTGAAGCTATAAATAGTATGCATATGATCAACCTTTTTTACTTGAAAGGAAAAAAACATGATTTTCATTAAAAAAAACCCGCTTTTGTCTATAAAATGCCTGTTGTTTTTTGTTGTCTATTTGGAACACTTCAATGTTGATCCAAGATTGCTGCAGAGATGAGCCCCAAAACCCAGACATGAATTGTCCAGTTAGCATCTTGAATGCCCCATTTACCTTCTCTACAAATGAACTGTTTTTTTGACTGGATTTTTATTAGGTGATCAAACTAAGACATTTTAATTTCATAAATTAAGCAAGATCGCAAATAATGCAAGATTTTTCTGGAACACATAAAAGATCTTGGCTGCTTCAACACACATTTGCTCACTCTGGTATGAACATGGGATAGTTGGGGCATTATTCATCTCATATTTCCTACCATAGATTGTATATTACAAGTGCCTGGTGCTACCATGGCATTTCCCATGTGATGTTTGCCCATTATTAACTGGGTTTTGGACTCACTATCTAACTCAGCTCTATTCAGACCATAGAGCTGAGCTGCAGGAGTAATGAGTGAGCTAATGCTAAATGCTAGCTTACTGACTTGGTAAACCTGAGAAACTTCATCAACTATTCCTGTAAAGTCATCCGTTGCTAAAATACTTTCTTATTAGTAGTATCTATTGAACATGACTATAGTCCACCTGTCTGTTAGCAACTATATGTTTTATAAAACAAAACAAAAAAAAACAAAACAGAGAAGTCAGATTTTGACCTTTCAAGACCTGACAAACCAGACACCAAAACCTTGTATCAGTACTAAAATCTTATTTACACATACATGAGTTAGCATTTTGACCTTGATATTCTAAGTCCATATATTTTTTTGTTCCGTTTGTTTGTTTTGTTAAATGCCTATAATAAGGTCTGCAGTAAACACATTGTGTCCAACAACAACATACATTATGTCTACTCATGCCTTTCGAATCTCTTACAGGTCACGTCTTTTCCTAGTTCAGGCTGTTTCCCTATACAGTTATTTGTGGCTGATCATGGTTAAATTTAACTATTAGTTTCTTTTTCATTTCTGTGATTGTATAACATGAATTTGTTGTTTTAACACTTTCATTTCCTACATTTCAACATTCTTGTTTTGTTTTTTTTAATGAATTCTTTTTATATTCCTGGAAAAAAGTCTGCTATCAATGTTTTGTTTTATGACACAACATTTGCAAGCAAATACTATAGTCATGGAATTTTAAGCCTTTAAATGTCTTTAAGAACCTTGTTAACATGTGGCTAAATGATATTATCTTAATGAACAACTGTGTAAGTAAAACTTTGCACAGAACTTATTTTCGTCAATAAGCAATAACGCATATGTTAAAATCCCATGGGCTTTTGTTCAAGAGAATCACAGCAATGTTAACATCTTCGTTACCTTGAAAACATGTGATCACTTCAGAAATCTGTTGTCCACATTGAAAATGTATGATCTCATACACCATTGGGGAAATATCACAAATATATTATTTATTGTTATTGTTGTTATTATTGTTGTTATTAT
>JAPTGW010000017.1:24900401-24911833 GCA_029814545.1 Apogonichthyoides opercularis
AAAAAATTCAATTTATGAAATACAACCATTCTAAAAAAAAAAAAAAAAAGAAATATTGAAAAACAACCATTCAACTACAAAAAATTCGAATCACAAAATACAACCATTAAAAAAAAATTATTGCAAAATACAACCGTTGATTTTCTGATGGCACACATTTGCTTCCATAAATCGAACCCAGGACTTAATTCAAGATTTTTTTTTTTTGCTTAATTTAATCAAAATTATTATTGTGTTCTGTCTCCAAGGACAGAGCATGCAATCTCTCCTGGATGGAATGTAAACAGAAGTTATCTCTCTGTCTCTGAACTGATAAACAGCGGACACTGTTGGACTGGGGCATGAGTGCCGGCACACACACACACACACACACACACGCACATGCACACACACACACACACACACACACACACACACACTGTTTCAAGGACTGATAAAAACACACACCTTTCTTTCCCTCAAGGGCATCTTACCTCGCCCCTTCCTGGACACGTTGTGGACGGGAGTTTCGGAAGCGCTGCGCCTTTGATTGGCTGCGACGCACCAAACCTCCTGGACATCGGCGTGCCACGCCCCCCTGACCCACCCCCACTACTCACGTGTGCTTCTGGTCCTGTGTGTAACTGTTGTCTTTTTGGGCTTCATGCAGAGGCCTGTTTTTTTTTTTCACAAATTCCACCCTGTAGAGTTTGTCTAGAGGGTGGAATTTGTCTTTTTTTCTCTCCTCAAACCCTAAAGTTTTCCCATTTTTGTTTTTTTCATTCTGCGAACATGGAGCGCAGCTTTTGTGATTCGTCAATTCCAACTGTAGCTGTATTCACATGTATGTCTGTGTAGCCTATTGTAATCTTGGTCGGTTTTAACTGGAAGTAATTCAATTGCTCTAAAATATGTGCAATGACAATAAAGACATTCTGATTCTGGAAAAAAAATCTGCCAATGGAACAAGTGAAAATGATTTTGGTCAGATTTCTTAAGATCAGATTTTCCAGATCTATTGTCTAAAAATAAGTTCTTATATCGCACTGAAAAGTTACTCTTTAAGTGATTGTGTCTTATTTTAAGTGTGATCAGATATTTGGACTAGAAATGGGAAAAATACACTTGGTAAGATTTAGATTTTTACAGTCAACACAGTGATTCAGAGAGATTTTATAGAATTTTTGAAGCTGTAAATACTGAATATAAGGGATTTTTGTGAGTTTATGACCTTATAACAGTTGTTTTATAGCATGTGTTTACTTTTTTAGCAAGTCCTGCTCAGATGTTTTTTGGTAAGAGGAGGGAGAGCGTTGTCACAAATCGACAAGGAGGCAGATGACGCTGTCCAATAACACACGAATGGTGAAATTTAGAATTTCAGAGTATTTCAGTGAGTGACCTGTAAAGGGTTAATGATGCTATCGTTGCATTATTGCTGGTTCTCATCCATTCGGCAGCAATCACACAATGTTGTTGTCACTCTTCAGTCACAAATACACTGAATTACTTGGTGTGGCGGCTGAATGTATTCACTGAATGCTCAAAGACCACACAAGCATTCGGTAGACCAGACAGGTTGGTTTACGTAATTTCCAACTGTGTGTTCACACTCAAAATTGACACTGTTAACCCCTTAATGTTGACTTCAGCAAATTTGCTTCAAGCGTTTTTCATTACGGAATCAGCTAAGATAGCGTATTTGTTCCCCCAATGCCGGTTCGGTCATATTTGATCCTTACCTAGGACCCTTTAGCAGTATTGACCATTATGCCTGTTGTCACAAATTTGCACCATACCCAAATTTTCATGTATTTCATGTGCTATAGTCAAATTAAATTCCACTGTTTGAAAGCAAAAACACAAAAAATTATTTTTTTTATGTACTTGTATACAAATTCAGGCATTAAGGGGTTAAGACCTTACACACTTGAGGGCAAAATGAAAGTACAAAACATTCCTCAACAAATATTTCACATCAAAGCTATCCATAACTGCCACTGATGTGAATTTGTGACGGCTGAGACACTTGTTCAGTAAAAGATCTGAATATATTGATTCTATTCCACGGGACAGAAACAGTGATGGAGACCATACTGGAGTCTTCTGTTGATGTGGGTCCAGTGTCCACGTTAAAAGACACACATACTCTGTCATATATTTGTAAATCTAACACTAACCCTGTACCTCATACATGTCAGTGTCGGTTGAGTTGAGCGTCATATCAGTATGTCAGGTGGTCCAACCCCCTTTATAGGAGCAGCCATCCACCCTCATGTCACTGCTGGTCTCATCCTGGTGGACACAACAGCTTGAGAACATCTGTAGGTAGGTCTGGACTTTCCTTCATATTCACAACTGAAATTTTGATTAACTAAATTTAACTAATCGAGGTTTGGATTTTCCACCTGTTTTTTATTGACTTGTGTTGAACTGAAGTATGTACTGTGTCTCTCTGTAACACTAGCTTTTATTTCCACACCTTTCTGTGGCTTCTATGTACATATATGACATCAGTTAAATGTGTTTGTAAAACAGTGTTGGTTTTAATGAGCAGTAGCTCCGTTTGTGTCACATGGATAAAATAATATAATAATAAAACGTCCATTTGTGACTTTTCTGATGAGTGTTTGATTAAACAGACGACCGGGGCTGTTGGTGCAGTGTGTTGTGTTGTGTGTTATGTTGTGTTATGTGTTGTGCTGTGTGTGTTGTATTCCGTGTGTTGTGCTGTGTGTGTTGTGTCATGTTCTCTGTGTTGTGCTGTGCTATGTTCTGTTGTGTGCTGTATTGTGCTGTGTTAAGTGACGTCGTGCTGTGTGTTGTGTGTGTTGTGTTGTGCTGTGTGTGTTGTGTTATGTTGTGCTTGTTGTGTTGTGTGTGTTGTGTTGTGTTGAGTTGTGTTATGTTGTGTGTGTTATGCTGTGTTGTGTTGTGTTGAGTTGTGTTATGTTGTGTGTGTGTTGTGTTACGCTGTGGTGTGTGTGTTGTCGTGTGTTATGTTGTGTTATGACTGACTCATTCAGTTTCCTTCAGTTCAGTTGTTGTAAACAGTTGTTGCGTGTGTTGTTGTGTGTTGTGTAGTGGTCCAGTGTGTGTCCATCTGGGTCCAGTCCATTTGGTGCGAGGTTTCTTTTTATTTTGAAGCCTTGTCTTTGACCATGACATCCTTTAAAACCCAATATCATCTTTGTTTTTCATGTTCTGATATCCATCCAGTCTTTATGTTTTATCTTGTACAACATAGTTTTCATTTGTTTCTGCTTCTGCTGCAAAGAGCAAATCACTTTCACCAAGATGTGACTTTTGTGTACATGACACTCCTATTAAATAAATATACTGCATGATATTTTTTACTGACTGTTGAGTATTTACCATTATTAGTGACACATTTTCTGTTTTATAACATAAATTAAGAATTTCTTTTTACTGCTTAAAAGACAGATTATACATATATTTATATACATTTAAAAAGTTCTGAGATTTAAAGCCTCATTTGTTCATGACGAATTCTATTTTTTTATATATGCCATAATTTTGTAAGCATTTTTTTTTCTGTCTAAAAACAGACTAAACTAAGTTAACACAGTATTCTGTTTGACATGAAATTACCACCACCAGCAGAAGGAGCCCTACGCCTCCAGTGCATTATGGGTCAGTGTCAGGGTCAGTCTGGACTGGTCAGACCACATGACTTTGGACACAGTCCAGTCCAGCATATCCAGGTTAACCTCAGTGAGAAATGGTTTTGTTCAGGTTACAGAGTTGTTTTGTCCCTTCTTTTTGCATTTAGTGTGTGAAAATGCTTTTGATTCCACTATTGGTTCTAATGTTATTTTTACAGTTTCACCAAACTTTTAAATGACCTTCAGTTACGATCATTTGCGAACACATTTCCTCCTGGAAGATTCACCACTCACCATCACCAAAAGTTCCCCACTATACTTCCAGGTTTTAATAAAGCATTAATAACCTAATTTTAGGGTTTTAACACCAATATTTTGACCCCTCTGAAACAGGGTTGCTTCTTGTGTAATATGGGTTCTGACCTGGTTTTTAAGAATGAAAGGTTACAGACAGTTATTATACATTATTTCAGTCACTGCATCAATATGTTCACAGCTGAAACCTGTAAACCACTGCAGTAATGAACCAGTGGAGGATCTGAACTGTTAAATCTAGGTGGGGGACTTTCTTTGTCCAGGGCTGTACATTGTTTTCTCTGTTTCATGTCTAAAACGTGTTTTACCGAAGATAGTAAAGGTCAAGTTAACCTAATGAATAACCCATTTAAGTCCCAGTTTTAATGAAATAAGAAAAAAAAATAATAACTTTGACACTGCATTATGTTTATGAAGAGAACAAAAAGTATATGACTGACTTTACAATTTCTTCAACATTTTCAAAGTTATGGAAATATGGTAATAATAATGACAAAATGTCAGATTCCACTGTAATAAACTAATGTAGTATGTGCACTGACAGGCTATTTCAAGTGTGAATTTTGATGTATTTTTCTTTATTTACAATAACAGACTCTTCAGTGTCATGGCATAAGAAGCTGTAATCAGTGTTGACCCCTCATCAGTCCACCTGACTCCTGTCCTGTCCTCTCTGTGTCAATACAAACATGCTCTTAATGACTTTATTACAGATATTAGCATGTGAGCTTCTGCCTGCTGTGAATGAACCATGGAAGACGCCGGCGCCACCATCTTTGTCACCGTTCAGAAGATCTATTACCCGCTGTTGTGCATCATGGGTATTCCAGGTGTGGGTCTGGTAACATCTTTTTTGTCTTTGACGGTCTATCCTTAAATTATTTTAATCAGAACATATTTTACAACTAATATTATATTATTATACAACTAATATTTACAACTATCGACAGTTTAGGACAAAATATTTAAAGGTCAAAGGACTGTTCTGGAAAAAAGAACTCCATTCAGTGTCAACACGTCCCCCTCCACTTTCAGCCAGTTTGTCCGTTCAAACATGACCACTTTGTAAGGACAGGTCCAGGTGAAAAAGGCTTTAGTTTTGGGTCTTTTTACAAGCTTTGCAGTGTCTTGGGTAGTATTTATGCATAGAAGTCACATACAGTAAGAAATGCTGTCTAGCTGTTTTTCATTTACTTGATATAAACTTGGATGTGACTTTTTTTGGACTCTCTCGGTTCTAATATGTTAGCATTGGATGGAAGCTCACTTCCCATCTCTGTGATCATTCTATAAATGAAAACTAGCCTCAAAAATAGTGATTTATTGTCTTAAAATAACAACTTAGTCGTGTCAAAATAAGAAGAAGCCTATTTAAAATGATTTGTCTTATGTCATTGGTATTGAATATTAACTCATTTACACATTATACACTTTTTTATTACATCTGTAAAAATAATCATATCATGGCAACTGGTCCAAAAACAAATTCTCTTGTCAAAGTGAGCCTGACACAATGACATCATCAGCATAAGTGAATCCTCTGGTCATTCAATTATGTTGTATTGGCAGAAAACATTGGTGTTTCAGTGATGTCATCACCTAACTACTCCTAAAGTCGTCACTAACTTTGTGTGTTTCCTTTTAGCCAATATCTTCACCTTCTACATGATCTGCTTCCATAAATGTGGGATGTCCGACACAGCCATCATTTACCTGAGCTGTCTGGCTGTCGTGGACACCTTTTACCTGTTCTGGGTGATCCTTATTGATTTGACGCTCACCTTCTGGCTGTTGCAACCCTTCTGGCACTCTCACCCTTGGTGTGGCATCCTGGGATTCTTTCAGTACGGCTCTCTCTACAGCTCCTCTTGGATTGTGGTGGTGTTCACCATCGAGCGCTACCTGGTCCTCAGCAGCACAGCAGCTAAGCGTCACTTTTCTCAGGCCTGGGTGATTCGACTGACCTGTGCAGGCATCGTTCTGGTGTCCCACCTGGTCTCTGTGCCACTGGCCTGGATAAATATTGTTTCACCTGTCAACTTTACTGCGAATGGGGAGAATTACACACTGCCCAGGTGCCACTACCGAGATGCGAACTACTCCACTATCATCGTGTGGATAACAACCTTCCTCTCCGGTGGAATCCCCATTGTGCTGGTCATCATCTTCAACTACCTAATTGGGTATCATCTGTGCAGGGCCAGTAAACTCTTTACAAAGGAGGAGCGGCGGGTCATACATGGAAGGGGTACCAAGGGCATGGTGAGGAGGACCATCCTACTGCTGGGGACTGTCTCTGTGACCTTTGTTGTCCTCAGCCTGCCTCGCTTTGTCACATACTGCATTCTGAGGACTAAGTACAATGAGGAGAACTTTGATAGGAATGACTACACCATCCCTATCAATGTGGCCGGAGACTTGGCCAACATGCTCCAGAACCTCAACTCCACCACCAACTTCCTGCTGTACTGCATGGTGAGCCGGCGCTTTCGTCAGGAGGTGGTCAGGGTGGTCATGTGTAAAGCAAAGGCACGTGAGCTCGGCTCTGTTCTCACCCAAACCACCATGAAAGTCTTCTCAGTGGTAGACCAGAGGACCATCCATTACAGACCATCCAGCGATCCTGGGACTGTGGTGCTAACTGGTCTCAAGCCAAAAGACTAGAAAAAAGCTGTACTCTCCAGCAGGAATCTGAAAAAATCATCTCAACACATTACGCCTTTTATAAACTTTCAACTCTAAAGCTCAGCTCAGACCAAAGGCTTCAGAAAGATGAAACTGTTAAGGATGTTGCAGAGAAAACCTACTGCAGTGTGAAATATCTCAGCTCAGCTCCACTGAAGCTGGCTGATGGAGTCGTCTGCTACTCCACTGTGTCTGTGTATGTTTTTGTCAGTATTTATGCGCTGTAGTTCACCTGTGAGGTTCTCATTAGCCATTTCCCCGGTGAAATGCTCTCTCCATAATTCATGCTTTGTCTGCTTATGGTGTCCTCCTAACAGAACTCCACTTTATGGTTTTAGTCATTTCATCAACACTAGAGATGTAATTTTAGCAAATAATCACTTTCCATATTCATATTTTAAAGATAAAAAATCATTTCCAATTTCAAAAGCCTCAAAAACCAGCAAACAAATGATTGTACAGAGATTTGTTACAATTGAAACAATGCATTGCTCTGAATTTTCATTTCGTCTCAGTGCAGGTCTTTAGTCTGAACAGGGTTTTGTAGTTTTCAAATGTTAGGTAAGCAAAACACCTCAGCAAATGCCATCCACTGATTAGATCTATATCTTAGTTACTTAGAAGACGGAGTGAAGGGAAACATTTCTGAAATGTTTTGTGAAGTGGACATGTTCAGATGTTGTGTCACTCAACCCATCATCGATAGTCAGGGTCCTAAATGGTTTCAAAGTCCTACCACCTGTTTATGATCCCTCAGCTTTCCCTCTGGTGCCACCATGTGGGCAGAGGTGTGGGAACCACTTTGGAAGAACAGTTTTACAAATGACTATTTATTTCACACAGGAAGTTCTTGAACTACAACAAAAATGAGAAGTGTATTGTACTAAACTAAAGCTACTTAGAAAAAAACCTGCTCAGTTTACAACGCAATGTCACAGGGTCAAATGAAAACAACAATTAAAAAAGAGTTTTACATCCACTTTTAACATCCACCATATCACCAACACTTAATTTCTTAGGGGTAGGCCGACACATGAGCCTTGATGAAACATCTGTCCGTGTAGTTGGGATGTTTTCCACAACACATGAGCAGTGTCAAAGCTCTAACCTGACAGGCAGGTCTGAAAATGTCCTACCCAGTGCTGAAAAGTCACTCAAGTACAGACATTGCATTTTTATCTGTTTGACTAGATGTGTCACTGTCAATACACTCACCTTTATACTGCAAATGTTCTTAGATTTGTTTTCGGTCTTTGCGGTACAGATGATATATACTGATGACTTGGCTTTCTCAGGTCACATATGTATATAAATGTGTGCTTTGTCAGTGCAGTTAATCAGTGTCATGTTGTTGATTATGGTGGAGCCATGGTGAGTTTTCCTCTGGATCCATGATAGCAGCGCACATGCATAGGACAAAGGCCAAGTGAGTGATTCCAAATTGAGTTCAGTTATACTAAAAAAAAACCACTGGTAAAATCACTGCAAATATTAATGTAGGTGAACAGGAGGCTGATGCAATATATAATCCCACACACTGCATGTATTATGTATTGTTTTGGGCGCACAAATGTAATGTGAGTGACATATTCTCTGTTGCCTTGGACAACAATATGAGCTCAAACTGTAAAGTGTCTCATATGTAAGTAAAGTGTAATCATATTTGAGCAACATGATTAGTATGTGCACATGCCAAATCAACTGTGTCATTTTTGACTCATTTTAATAAACTACTCATGGATTCACACCTCTTTTAGAGAGTGTTTAACTGGACTGACTCTAGAGAAGAACCTGATTGGCAGCTGCATTCTTAAGCCCAAGCATTTTTTTTTTTTCATGGGACAGAGTACTTCCTGGTTTTACGGAGCACAGGTAAAGGGAAACGTTCCTGTTTGCTTCAGAACAGGTTTGTGTCGTATCTTGACAATAAACACGTTGAAGAAAAGGTAAGTGTGGAGTTACAGCTGTTTTAGTACGTTTTCAGGAATAATGTGGACATGAGAATATATAGGGCACTTTTGAGAGTTTTTATTTTACCTTTAGAGGAGCTACTTCACATATTCTTAACTGAGAGACTGTTGACCCTTGTACTTGAGCATGTCTGCCAGCTTTTAAAGGCACGGTCACAGTTGACTAAAAATGTACTTAGAATACTGTTGTCATGGATCCCTCATGTTGTGACACTACTGTTTTCGCTGTCTTTTGTTTGTCTTTAATACAGTGTGTATGAGTGTGTCTTTAAGTGAGTCACACTGTTTCATTCTCTCCTCATTTTTTCATCTTGACTTCCCCAGGAGACATTGAAACCCAACGCTTCTCAGTGACAAAATGAACTTTGAAGGTAGGATTGACCAAACAACTCCTGAGTTTTTTTCCTGATAAATCAAACTGTCTGTCATAATAAATCATGTTGGTTCTTGGCAGCACCGTGTCCTCACCGAAGTATTCCAGTTGAAATGGATGAGAAGATGACGCCTTCTAATCTGGACCTGGTCTTGCCGTCATCTTGCCAGGAGTGTATGAATCAAAAACAAGGCAGCAAGACACCCCTGGAGTACAGCTGTAAGCCAGCTGAGGAGGCAGACCAGTGGAGAGTCCAGCAAGTACCCAGAGCCGCCTTTCATGCTGACCCTGAACCATGGTTTATGGCCCCATCTCAGCCTGGGCACAAGAGGCTTCACGGCCCCAGAGACCAGGGGCCCCTTTACGAACAGGACCAGAGCAGACGCTTTGCCTATCCTTCAAACTGGCCTCAAGGCCAGTCTGTAGAGCAGAGCTTGGAACATCCTCAGACGCTAAAATCTATGGACAACTATGCCTACTATGCCCCCACAGGATACCCAGCGCCTCGCATCACTGGTCATGGTATGTGGAGGATAATGAAAACCAAACAATAAAGTAGAAGAGAATGTTAATTAAAAGATACAAAGGGTTTCAACAGTCAGATCAGCAAGTTCAGAAGACAATTATTTAACATCTACGCAAACAAAACACATGATAAGTTGATCTAACCCACAGGTGTCAAACATGCAACGAAAACTGGCCCACCAAAGGGTCCAATCCGGCCCCTGAAATGAATTTGTAAAATTACATTAAAATTGTTAAAAATCAAGGATATTCAAATGATTTTGTCATTTCAATCTAAAGTGGGTCAGACCAGTAAAATCCTATCATAATAAAAAAAATAAATAAATAATGAAAACTGCAATTTTTTATCTTTGTTTTAGGTTTTTTTAAACTAAAATTACACAAAAATGTTTATATTTACAGACTAGACTTTTACAAAAAATGTGAATAACCTGAAATGTCTTAAGAGTAGTATGTCTAATTTTACTAAAATTCTGCCTGTTACGAAATGTTTTGTGTTTATGTAGATCCACCGTGATCTGAAAGTTATAATGCACATGTATAAATGATAAACGAATAATATTGTTAAAATTGCATTTATTTCTTTTTAAGAATTTTGAGGTTCATATTTGGTCATGTTATGTTCAAGTACGGTTCATAAATGTAAACATTTTCATTACAGAATTAGATTTTTTTTTCACTTAAAAATATAGAGAAACCTTTGGAGTTGACATTATTCATAAGTTGTTATCCTGTTATTTATGTTATTTTACTGGTCCGGCCCACTTTACATAAATATTAGGCTGTATGTGACCCCTGAACTCAAATGACTTTGACACCCCTGGTCAGCCAGTTGCTCTTGGTTTTTTGATGTCTACGGTTTACATTTTGGTCTTTCTGGAGCCAGAACATACCATATTTGGATAAGAATGTGGAGCAGGCACATTAGAGTTAATGAGGAAATCAACTAACAGCACTACTAACATGTTATAACTCACACTGCTAACTATTGACCTCAAGATATTGGCTAAATATTAGTATGTATTGTGTTTACAGTAATGTCCACTTCATATAATATTCAGTACATACACTAATTATCAGGCTAGTTGACATACCATACCCCTATACTAAATTTATGTTAACATTAGCTTATTTAGACATGCTAACAGGTTAAGTTTCATAAATTTAATGAAACATTTGCATAAGAAAATCCTTGTCCTTGAATTGTAATTTTATTCAATAAACAGAAGCTCATAGCTTTTTTTTTTTTTACCCAAATCCTATAAACAATAATTATTTACACCCTTACATTTAATATATTGTCGTTAAAATGAGTTAAACAATAATTATTCTAGGAAATAAATGATTACTTCAGTGGAAGTCATCTGGGTCCAGGCTTTTTGTCATGTAGCGTCCATCAGAACCATGACATTTTATAATTCTGCATTGGCTTCATTTCCAAGCTGCAGATGTTGTTGATGAGATGATGATACAGAAGCAACTAAAGGCTTCTACTGAGTCTGGAGCTCAGTTTAATTCTACTTATTCTTCTCTGTCTATTAAATGTAAAGCACAGCATCAGAGACCTGCTAGCTGTGGACAGCTGTGGACAGAAGATCTTCAGCAGGTTTTGTCTTCTGTTGACGACACCTGAGACAGTTTTACTGAGACGTTCACCTTTAATGTCTCAAGACACTGTTTTGAAATGTAATAATATAAGTCCCGGAGACAGTGTTCGTGAGGGTAAAAGCATATTTCAGAAAACACAGCAGGTCTTAAATGTGACTGTGTTTTCTGATGTGTTTTTATTTTCAGTTTCACTTTATTTCAGACACAAACATCATACAAAGTGTAGGGGAAATAATAATAATAATAATAATAATAATAATAATAATAATAATAATAATAATGATAATAATGATGATGATAATAATAATAATAATAATAATAATAAACAAGATAAACAAACAACGATTAAAA
>JAPTGW010000017.1:25970274-25980622 GCA_029814545.1 Apogonichthyoides opercularis
TCCTTGGGCAAGACACTGAACTCCCAGTTCTCTGAACTCCTACTGCTCCCAGTAGGGCCTGGAAGCGCCTTGCATGGCAGCAAGCCACCTACTGGTGTATGAGTGTGTATGGGTGAATGTGAGGCTTTGTAAAGCGCTTTGGGTACCCTGATGGTGTCGAAAATGCGCTATATATAGAAGTGCAGTCCATTTACGCTTTGGGTAAACGGGGCTGTCATGGCCACCAGGAACATAATGTAAAGCTTTAAAAACCTGGCCTTGCATCCGAAGTCTCAGCCATGTTGCTCTGTGTTTATCTCTGTCATACTTCACAGTGCGCGGGGGGGCATGCCTCAATACTAACGTGCCCAAGACCCAACGAATCAACTGCCAAATTCATTGCCAATTCTTTTAAGAATTGATTCGGATTGATTTAATCGATTCGTTGTTGAAGCACTAATCTTGTCCATTGAATAGTTGCTGATTTATAAGATAAGTCAAGTTTGACGGCATATTAAGCGTCTGCTGTAACTGAATGAGTACTATTTATCCACAAGCTGCTAAATTAAATCTAGAGAAAGTGAAACAAACTGCTGTCAAACTGGGCAGCTGTACAAGAAGAAATGAGGCTCAAACAATTTCCATGTTGAATATACCTACTTAAGGAAGTGCTGTCATAGATGTTTGAACAGTATTAAACTGTGAGGAGGGATTCTATACTGCAAAATCCATCTTTAGTTTATATAAATGTATTATGTAATACTGCCCAGCTTGAGTTGCAGCTGGTCATTATGGGAGCTGAGCTTCACACAACCCACGTCTTCCAGCAGCAGCAGACTGCAGGCACAGAATAAAGTTGAGACAGCAGTTTTGTACAGAAAGGTGTAAGCAAATCCTAACCTGCCAGGGGCCACAATTACACTGTGACGAACAACAGCACAGTCCAACACAGAGGCTCTGTCCTTTTGTTTCCTAGAAAATTATTTATTGATTCACCCTCTGGTGGCAGACACCATGGAAACAGACTGTGTTGTACATCTGTCAATCAATACGCTGATACAACAGACGTTTTCATAAAGTGACAGTGACAAGCCACTACAGAAGTAACGCAATACTGGATTAAACAAGACAAAAGCAACAAAAAAAAGAGACACTACTTGAGATATCTACGCAAAGTATTGCATCCCACAACACTTGAAGTTAATTTTCATCTTTTATTTAATGACGGGTTGAAACTAGTGTTTAAGGTGCATTACACTTCTCTCCACTCAGGAAATTTAGGAAAAAACAGTGGGCGCCTATAAACATCCATAAGCTGTAGGCGAGACAAGCAACTACAAGTGTTAGGTACATAAACTTGCTATTGCATGATGTGGTGTGATAAGCCGTTCATGGCGGTGTCAGCTCTGTGCGCCCCTACTTTTCCTTTTAAGGGTAAAACATTCAAAAATTTAATAGTAGCATATGTCATAGTGGATAATAAATGAAAATATCACAAGATACAGATCAGTTTGGAGCCTTTTAGAGTAAGCAATTTCATTTGTTCTATACTCTACTGGTCTAAAAGTGTTTTCCTTTCAAGACTTCTGTGGTATTAGGTGTACTCTCATTTGTCAAAATATATTTGGAAGCTGCATATGAATCCACATTTACAAACCAGTAAGCAGAGCCAAAATTCACAATTTTTACAGGTATGTGTTATGTTGCATTTTCTTATTGGTTCTAACCTGTGACAGAGTTTTGTTCCCGACATGAGCTACAATGCGCTTTCATTCATGTAATGATTTTGGGCAAAAAATAGCACACTCTCACAGTCTGAAACACTAAAATCAGCTAAACAACCAAAATCAGCATTGAAATGAACAATTTCACATCTGGAAATTGATTTCAATGTAAAAAAGTAATGTAAAATTGTGCAAATGGGTCTTTCCCTGAAACTGGGTTTATTTTGGTACCCGGCACTTTGCCAGCTTTTTAGACCCAATAATAAAAGAGAAATTTAGACATATTTCCCCCCAGATGTACCTAATGATGACCTCAGATGAATGCAAAAAATATATATACACTCTTGCTCTGATCCATCCCAAAATTAATGCATTTTTATTAAAATGTTGGGACCAAAAATAGGACCAAAACTGGGACAGGAAAAGCTACCTAGGTGTCAGTGCATTTGATCTGGAAAACATGGCTTGAAATGGTCTTATACAGTATACTGCTCTAAATAAAGACACTGTGTTAAATTTTATGATCTTAGCGCTTTTTCTAATCCAGACATGTGGGTTTTTCATGAATCTCAGTCTCATTCCAGGTTTCGTGTGTAACCAATCGTGTCCACTTGCGTTATAAGTGGAACCTGCCCATTTATATACATATAAATTGCGAGTGATTTTGCAACAGCTGCCATTTTTGTGAAACACTCTGCCTTGCAGATTTACTTTGATTCCCAAAATGTATTTGTGAGACAATAAAAAGATAGTCAGAAAAATTGTAGTGCGTAATTTTCATGTCCTTTTTACCTTGCATATTTTTGTATGCGTGCGTCAAATAATAATGTGTTATATCTGAAAAATAGTTTCTTTTATCTCAGTAAATATTTCTTTTTTAAAATAGACCCAAAGTCCTTCCAAACTTGCTTCATAACATTAGTCTACATCTTGTTTGAATTTTTAGCCCCTCCATCCTGCTGTCAGGTACCAGTTTCACAGAAGTACCCAAATGCCTTCCAGCAGCTACCATGTAACTGTTTCCATGGTGATCTTACAAGTCTGGTAGTCATGTGACTATGTAGGACTACAGCAATTTTCCATATTGCATCCTATTTTTTATACGACAATGGGAAGTAGTATACTGTATATATGCATATAGCATGCCATCTCCAAGTATAAGGTTCTGAATGTAGTTTTAATATCAGTATCATGCCTGGAACATACTGCATACTATATACATATACATTAGACTACATGGCACTTCCTATAGAAGTAAGGAGCATGTAGTATACTGTATATAGATGCAGTGTCTGAATATGTGGTTCTAAATATAGCTTCTCTATCAATATTATGCCTGAAAGATAATGATTACATGTTGCAAGCTTACAGTTAACAGATTGGAGAAGCCATGGTGACTGCATGCGTGCATGTCAGGTGTGCATCTAGCATTGTGGAATGGTGTGTAAATTATACAATGAAGAGACACAGTGAGAAGCTCTGTCGATGGTTAAAATAAACGTCATAGCACAGAGTCTTAATGTGTCTCACTCAATCATGTAATTGCTTGAAATCGTCACTTAGTAACTACATTCATGGTGAAATGAAATCCTATTGATAGAATATTCAGCGTAAATGCATTGTAGAAACGAGACACAATACTTTAAGGTAGCATGAATCAGTGATGTTAAAAATCCAAGGTTTCTTTTTACCATTTTATAACTATTTATGCAAGAATAAAAGATGGAAATTAAATCAATGCACTTCCTGAATGATATGAATTTTAGGTTTGGTCCATTTTAGGTTCTAGAACCACTGCACCACCTAAATTTAAGCTTAGGTCAAACCAGAAATCTCACTCCAGTGACAGAAATATCACTCCAAACGAAGCAGGCTGTATTTGGAAAGTAAAACATTTCCCTGTCTTGCTCTCAAGGCTTCTGGCTACCATGGCAACAATGGTTGGTCTCTGAGTGACTCATCTTTTCAATGTCTACCACACAACAGGAGCCAAAATCACTCCAACCTCTCCACGGCAGGAGGGAAGGAGAATCTTTTCAGCCTGTCGTTTAGGACATGATACATATTGGCCACAGAGATTTCCTGATTTAGTCAAGTTAGTCCAGAAAAGCGCAGATGAACTGAACATCACCGCTGACTTAGAGTGGGCTAGGTTAAAGAACCCTTATTAAAACTGCGTGATTCACACCGATATAATAAAGGGTTACATTTACTGTGTTTACTGTCATAAAAAGCACGACTGCTATTCCAGCACTACAGCTCAGTTACATACAAACTAAATACATCATGGTTTATTAACTTTTCATTTCATAACAAGACTCAAAATCCTGCTCCATCTTCAAAATTCATATCAGGAAATTACCACCTTAAAATGAGAATTGTCAGCTATTCTTGTGCATATTAGTAGAAGGCTAATAACTGTGAGAGGCCTGTAAAAACATTTAAAAAATAAATCTCAATTCACTAATGACAGATCTTGCAAATGTCTTGTTTTAGATGCAGATGGAAGCCTCGGTCAAGGAATTCATCTCCTTATTGATCTTAAAATGTTTTAGGCTTCATCCGCAGTAATGCATGTTAAAACAGCATTTTATACTGAAAACTGTCTCCATCCATTCAAGCATTTTTTTCTAAATTTCAGGAAATTTCTCATCCTCACATGCCTGAAACTCTGAAACTTTGGTGCACACCAGCTGCAAACACAGACATGGACCGAATCTCCTGCAATTTGGTATCCATGTTGAATGAACATCTGGCCGTTGTCTCATTTTTATCCAAAAAGGGTCACATAACAGGCGCTCAATGAATCCACAAAGGCTATATAGTGACTGATAAAACCCAAAAGGATAGTGGACATGGGTATCTGCAGCACTACTTTATTAAGTCTCTTTCTTGGCCATCCACAAACTAAAGAAAGTAAGCAGCAAAACTTCCAAATCGCTCTGCGTTCCAGTTAAAACACTCGAGTCTCATGGACCATCGGGTTAATTTACGTGTGAAATATGGTTTACATGACTAATAAAGATGTATTAACACTAATATTTGAGTGTTTTAACATTTGTGAGCACTCCTCTTAATGCACAGGTGTTAAACATATGGCCTATGGGCCAAAACCAGCCCGCCAAAGCATCCAATCCGGCCCATAGGATGAATGGGTTGAATGCAAAAATCTGTTTTATTAATCATTTTAGTTAATATTCCACATACAGTCCAATATGATCTAAAGTGGATGAGACCAGTAAAATACTGGCATAATAACCTATAAATAATGACAACTCCAAATGTTTCTCTTCGTTGTAGCGCAAATAGTAAAATGACATAAAAATGTTGACATTTACAAACTCCTTTCACACAAAATATGAATAATCTAAACAAATATGAACAACCTGAAATGTCTTAAGAGAAGGAGCCCAAGTGTAATTTTAACAATATTCTGCCTGTTAATAAATCTTTTGTATATTTGTAGGTCCACTGTGATCTGTAAGTTGTAATGTACATGTGTAAATGATAAACTGAGGCATAATATTGTTAAAATCGCAGTTAATTTTCTTAGGACACTTCAGGTTGTTCATGTTATTCACATTTTTATGGAAACTTTGTAGATGCTAACACTTTCATAATGTAATTTAACTTTTTTCACTGTTATAATTTTATTGGTTCGGTCCACTTCAGATTTTATTAGACTGAATGTGGAACTGAACTAAAATGAGCTCGATACCCATGTATTAATGTAAAACACCTATCACAGTTAATTCCTTTAACCACATTCATTCATTTTCTATGTTACAATACACGTGCACGTCCAAAATCACCTGATTGTAAGTAAGGGTGGGAATGGAAAACCAGTTCAGACTTAGAACAGGTTCCAATTGACCAATTCCATCGGAACTGTACATCTCCAGCGTTATCAATTCTTCTTAACGATACCGTCATCTCCCAGCACGGCGTTTTCTGGTTTTCCCTACGTTGTGTCATGGTACATTATGTAATTTTGTCACCTGCTGACCTGCTTTAACGACATGGAATCATAGAGGAAAAAGCGATCCAAAGCTTGGCTACATTTCACCAGAAGAGATGAGAATAATGCTGTGTGTAATCACTGTAATTCTGTAATGTCATGTAAGAGTGGAAATACCAGCAACATGCTCAAGTGTTTGTCAACCCGGCATGGAATTAAATTCCAGGAATGTTAAGTGTTCAACCGCCTGCGTATCAGTGGTAACATTGCTGGTCAAAGAAGCTCCACTATGACCTCTCAAAATACTTTTTTCCCCCCCACTCAGGAATCGATAGGAGATTTAATAAGGAATTGGATTGGTAAGCAGAATTGACAATGGCATCGCACCCTTAATTATAAGTAAGAGAATCTGGGTAAAAACCTGAATTGAGCTGTATATTCTAAATAACCTGCACACAAGCCCAACAAATAATATCAAATACTATCACACACATGTCTTAATCAGGGAAAATCACCAAGAGGAATATGATGTTTAAATGACCTGTAACAAAATATTAGAAAATTGTTACATTCCTAACAGCAGCTAAATATTATCGTTCAGTGTGTGTATCTGGTGTATAACTGGCTACCAAGTCTCCTTCCTAGTGGAAAGCTTTTAGTGGGAAAAAGGAGGATAATTTGGCTGTCACTTCCCTTCTTGTCAACAGGGCTTCGTCTGCCATGCTGTTTCATGTCAGTTTTGGATAATACTAGTGAAATCACATCAAGTGCTTTCAGACGTTTCCTGGAAAACTGTGCCCCTTTTTATTAAGTGCTCTCGGCATCACAGGAAAGTTTTCAAAGCAAAAACTCTCAAAAAACTGGGCGACAGCATTCGCGGATACCACGTGATAGATTTTTGTTTTAAGCATCACAAGGAGTGGCATCGTGTTTGGAATACCTGACCAGGCAAGTCTTTCTTTCTTCAACTGCACTCTTTCCTCCAGTGACGTAAACACCATTGATAAGCTGTTGAGGCTTGTTAACGAGGACATTATAACAAAAAAACAAGGAGGATGAACCCTCTTATTTAACAAGGTGTGAAACCAATATTTATTAATTATTATTAATATTTATTTAACCACTTTCGGTGCTAGAAAGAGTTGATATATTTAAAAATGTTTCACTTCAGATGACCGTAAACTTTGTATTTAGCTTCACTACAACTGAAACACCTTGACAGGATTAAAAAAAGCGCTTATTGTGAATGGAAGGTGAAAACAACAACAACAACGCCACAGATTTGGATTCATATCAGCAGCCACATAGCCTGAAGCAGACAGCTCTGGCCAACAGTCTTCTACCACAAGTTTTACAGCTGCCAAGCACGGAAACATGTTAACAACTACAACAAGCAGAGATCTTTTTTATCTATGAAACACATCATCTGCAGTCCAACAAGTCAAAATGTGTGAAATATTCAAATGGTAAAAGCAAACGCAACATAGTTTGTTAACAGACTAACAAAATACCTGCCCCACACAGAAATAAGGTCACGACTTGCACAAAAACACAGGGAATGTGCAGAAAATTGGACAAATATACATGAAACCGATATGTTATAAATAATTACTAAAGAATACAACAAGTGACTGTCAGGAAAAAGGCCACATGACAATACTGCACCCACACCCCACACACAAATCTGACCTAAAATGCAAGGATCTGCCTGTACTGATAACAGACTCTAGTTTCATAGTGGTCACCCATATTATCTGGTCTGTACTGCGCTCATCTTAGACTTGCATGATAACAAACACACACTGCAGGGCACAGATGAGCCTGTTAGAGATGCATGCATGCTGCACAAAATGACCAATCAAATGCAAACTACCTGTCACATAACATATTAGTATTATTATTATTATTATTATTTTTATACACTGCTGCTTGTTTATACTTTTTTTTGGGCCATCTTTAAGCCTTGAGAAGTGGTACACAGAACATTCCAGCAGCACAGATATGAGTAATAGGCTAGTTATTTATCTTTACTCATAAGGTTTTGATTTGGGTAAGCTGATGATGGTTTATTTTGGACAATGTTTTCAGAGGAATCGTATAGTCATTAAATGGAAATTTATTTTGGGAAAAACACATAACTCTGCATTGCAATCAATGGTGAGAGACAAGAATTATATCTACATTCATACACATTACGTTTGTCCATTAAAAAAAAAACCAATACAACAATACAAGTGAAGACAGTGGGAGTTAATGGTAAAATTGTTGAACTATCAGATTGTGAAAATACCTAAATGTAGGTAGACTACGCACAAAAAGTCATGGTTGTGACATCATCGTAACGACTCTCACCACAAGCTACTGACGATGTCTCTGAAGCTTCAAAATGACCAGACTTCTACTGATTTTTTTGAGGTGAAATGTACCAAGGTAGTGGCTGTTTTAGGGCGTTTTCAGACTGGGTATCCAGATCGGTGCTGTACCTGGATACGATCACACCTTTCCCGCTGATGTTGTGTTCACAAGCACGTACCGTGGCCCATGCCCAAGAACGAGTGGGCGTTACAGGGACTAAACAGTAGGTGGCGGTGTGGAAGGAATTCTGTAGCTATCCAACAAACGCGGAAGTGACAAACCCTTATGTTGTCAACTGAGCAACTGTTCACAAGCCATATTTTTCTATCTGTTAGCCTGTTTGACGCAAAGACAAGAGTGAGCTTTGTTGTCCCTGATATATCACCAAGTGGTTCGGTCGGTAAGGTGAGCCTGTGCTGCATAGATCCGATGCTTTTTCAGGAGACAACAGGAGCACCACTATGGTCTCATAGTGATTAGGTCACTCCCGGTGTTGGGTCCAGATTGCGTTCACGCGACAACATTCCGTACTGGAATCCATGTAGTCCATACCCAGGACTACCCTCTCAGCTGGACTCAGGTACAGTACTCGCGCATTGGAAGATTTGCATTCACACTGATAAAAGTAAGTGGACTCTGGGGTCAAACGTACTTGGATGCGGACTCACATACCCAGTCTGAAAACAGCCATAGTGTTGGTGACCTGTATCACACACACACACACACACACACACACACAACAGGAGAGGAACTCCATTCAGCTGTTTAACACAAAGCCTGATGCTTCTTTGCTTTGTTTACCATGAACTGTGACATTCTTGGCTCATAAAATTGTGTTTTCCAATGACAAACATCCTATGCATAAATGCTGGTACAATTCAAATGGGGTAAAATAATTACTGGTCTCTCGCCATTGACCGCCATTCATGTTTTCCAAAATTAGGTCCCATGTGATAAAGCAGAAAGGTCTGGACTATGTAGATAACAGCACCATCTCTGAACTAAGCAAAGGTATGACAGTTTGTGACACGATTCGACTGATGCTCAATGGGCACCTTCCCATCTTGGAGATGTAACTTATTTAAGAGAATGTCTAATAAAGAACATTTAGTGCTGTTATATCTAAAATATTTGCCATCATTCATGTTTTATTGTGGGTTGTTTTTTTTTTAAATATTCAACCCATTTCTAATTTGCTTGTAATTTATCTGCATTTTAAAAGGGTTGAACAAACAGATCATATTTTGTGATGCCATTCAGATTTTGACATTCTCCTTATTGTGTCTATTATTCAGTTGTCCTATTTTCTTATTTTACTGTGTTCTCCTGGCCTCAAATACAAATTCCGTTCTTTCACGTCTGCATGTTTCAACGACCAAGCGTCTTGAATCGTTGAAATAAATTTTCAGATTTTCTGGCGCTATGTCGAGTTTGACAGTGAAAGAAGGCGGCTTATTCTAGACTTATGCTTCTTTGGTGAGGCGTTTCAGCTGATCTACCTTTGGCATGGCACACGAGTTTAAAGTATTCATCTTAATTCAAGGTCAACATATAAACTGCCTGAAACTTACAGAGAACGCCTCCCTCACTGGTGTCTTTACTATCAACACCCTCTTCCGCCATCAAAAACAAGGAGCCCTGTGTATAACATCCCTGACATGGTGGTTTGCATGTTGTACCCTCATACTGTAGTAACTTTACCTCTGGCAGGATGTGGAGTCTCAGCATGTACCCACCGCTCCCCTCACTAACACAGTTCCCCCTGTGAGGCTGAACTATTCTGGGCCTTTTAGGGCTTCTATAAAAACATGTTAGAACTTATAAGTAAGCATCAGTATGTGGGGAAATTGAACACATGTGTTAACAGTGTAAGTATCTGATAAACCAAAGCAGATGCAGTGAACTTGTACAACTCATCAAGGCTACATTGGAAGAGAAGAAGAAAAAAAACAACAGCTGTTGTGTTTGTTTTGGCTTCTTTGAGATAATAGGCTGTGCAGTGAGAGTGTCTGCTGTAAATCCACAGGGTTAGTGGACACAACACAGCACAGTGGGTCATGGGAGCCTATTTTAAGCGGACCCTTCATCCTCTTACCTTTGAGCTGCGGCAGCGGTGAAAGCTCAACCGGAGCGCTCTGAGTCCGGTACTGAGACGAGCCCTGGGATTTCCTCAGTTTCTGGGCCTTCCTCATAGACTTTCGCGTAAACCCGTCCACTTTCTCGGATGCAGAGATGGCCGACATTTTGCTGCAAAAACTGATGGAGACTTCAGACAAGCTACTGAATCCCTAGGCCAAATGACAGGCTTCCTTATGTGATCCAACTGTTCGCA
>JAPTGW010000017.1:26310187-26321019 GCA_029814545.1 Apogonichthyoides opercularis
TCTCAGTTTCAGCAGGTGTGTGAGTTCCAGGCTTGTCCTCATGTGAGGCTTCAGCTGGAGGTTTAGTGGCTCCAGAACCACTCCCTTGCTCCAACTCCAGCATCACCCATTCCTGGGAATCTCCCTCCTGAGGAACAGGACTCAGGTTGACGGCGACAAAACCACTGCTGGCTGCGCCTTCCTCCGGGTCTGGAGTCGCCGTGCCAGAGTGTTCCTCATTCGGCGTCCTATGTCCCCTCTCAGGGATGGTTTTCTCTCCAACATGAGAAAGGACAGGCCGCTGTTTGCCCAGGCTGCCAAAACAAAATACTAGTGTTACATTATGTTCTGCCTGTTTTATTAAAACACAAACAGTAATTCATGGGTACAGAGTACTAACTAGGCCTCCAGGAAGCGTTCAATGGTGGGCTTTGGTTCAGGTGCAAGCCGCTTTTCAAAGGCCAGGCTCTGACTGTGCCTCATCCTCCGCAGCAGCGGTGCAGCTCGTTCCAAGAACATGGTCTCTGATCGCACTCTTCTCGGAGAACTCTGTATGGAGCCAGTGTTGGGACTCTGGTTCCCCTGATTCTGACTGTGCTCATCTTCACTCACCACCTGAAAGATGACAAAAGTGTTGCAGTAGGACAGACATTTTCTATAAGAGGTAGATCTTGCACCACAACAGGTACGTCTGGACCAAAGGAGCTTTCTCATGGTTCCAAAACTGCTGGAGGAGTTATAATGTCTTTGTGTGGAGAATAATGACTGAGCAAGATTTCAGTTCTTAGGTCACTGTCTGAAAGGTCCTTTTAGCTCCATACAGCGCAGGTACTTTACCATCACGAGAAGAAACTTGACTGATTTAAGTGTAAAGTCCAGGGTATATTCAATGCAGCAAGATTTTCATTTTTAAAAGTCCTGTGTAACTCGGCAAAATATTAGATGTGTTGACAATGAATGAAAACAGAAATAGGCACTACTTAGGCCCAAGCTTTACTGAGCCTATACATGTGGGAGGAAATACAACACAATTCAGACTTGCTGAAGCGATATATAAAAGTCTTCTCGAACACTTCCTCAGGCATCCACCACACAGTGAAGCAATTCTTATTAAATTAATGGTGCTATTTATGGAGTGAAGGCAAACAAAAGAAAGTCCTTAAGGAGCTACCCTGAGGGAGTTACCAGAATGTGTAGTTCATGATAGAAAGATAGAGGTATTGTATTTTTATCCAATGAAATGGCTCATTTCATTTGGTCACATGTTGATAGTGTCATATATTACAAGTGTTTCTTGTAGGTATTGCATTTTTAAAGATTTTGAGAATTTGCTGACATAGCATGAATACATTATGAAACGTAGTGTTGAATAAATACATTAATTTGTCTGAGTCAAGGTTTTCATTGGCAATACTTGTGAAAACAACTCCTCCCATGATCCCACACTGCTTCATGATGTATTAAACTACATCTATTTTCTGTTATTGTTTTCAATGAGGGACCCTAGCGCCAGAAATTGAATTACGCAAACAACATTAAATTATGACCCTAACCTTTCTGATCATTGGCTGAGCATGTTTGTGGTTCCGGTTGCGGTCCATCTCTTCCCATACATCTCCACCTGGTGTTGTCGGTGTGGGGATCGGAGGGCAGTTGTCAGCATCACTGAGGCGCTCCCCTTGCAGGACATCCTCAGTATTTTCCCTCTGCAGCTCGCCGCCTGGCAGCACTGAAGCGTTGGCCATGCTGTAGAGGAGAAGCAAGGTCATCCTGCAGCACTGACAGCTCAATTTAGAGCAGAGATTTCTCAGGGAACTGACTGTGCAGTTTCTAGACTAAAAAAAGCTTGTAGGTATATATTGAGCTCATATCCACCAGTGTGTGAAGGAAGTTTAATAGTAGAGCAACAAGGATCTTAAAGAAATTTTAAAAAATAGCTTTCTACCAAAAGTGACAAGGCTTTATTGGGATTATTTACCCCAAGTATGCTGGTGTGAGGCGAGTGAGCTGCTGAGCTGTGGTTGCTGCGGCAGTGATGGTCAGCATATCCTCTGAATCACATTTCTCCCAGTCATAGGGGTCATTCTCCAGCACATTTTGGCTCTTCATAGCATTGTCAAATACTGACATCAGAAGCTGTCACAGACAAAAGCAAAAAAAAAAAAAAAAAGCCTAAGCGTCAGCATTTGACAGACAAACACTGCATACAAATGAAGCCAAATAGGACATTTCCAACCTGATAGTCAGGCTTAGTAAAGTAGTCCAAGGTCAAGATATGATCCAGGAAAGTGCTAAACTCTGAGGGAAGATGTTTAAGCATGAGGCGATGGTCGTACGTCTCCTTCAGATTTCCTACTTGTTCCTGTGTGAAAACAAAGAAAGAAATCTAAGTTTTAAGATATACTATGATTTAAAAGAAAAAAATGAGGAAGCACATACTTTGTCTTTGATTTTCCTCCAGGGCAGTTGACCAACCATAAACTCAACCAGCATGTAAAAGAGAGACCAGAGATCATCATGACGACCCATTTCCTGCAGATTCCGACAAATAAAAATGAGCAACATAGTGGATTATACATTCATGGGAACAATATGCACTGAGTTCACACTCACCTTATTCTTATGAGCATTGATTGAAGCATATCTCACAGTTCCTCTAAAGCCTGCGACAGGACGAGGCTAAAGAGAAGAAAAGAGTTTAGACAAATTCCACTCTTTGTCCCAGGGTTAAATGATATACACCAAGGTTAAATATCCTTAATGATAAGGGTTACTGTAACTATTTGAGTTGAGGGCATTTCAGCTCTGACTAATGAGAAACTATGCATTTAACCTTTGTGTGATTTCATACATTAATGTCATACCAAGGTCACTAAGGTCATACAGACATTATGCGATTCTGTCTGATGTACTGTTAAACACATAAATTACCTTTTAATTTTCTATGAAAGATGTGCTTTTTTTGTGTGTCTGTATCTTAGTATTTCTACAAATCTTTGCCTGTGGTCCCTGAAGTGTTTGAGGCTACTCAAACTGAACTCATGTTCACTGGTCAGACTAATGAGTCTGACACTGAAATTAGCATTTAGCAAAAAGAGAAGAAATATTGTTAAGGTATTCCTTAGACTGCATTCATGAAAAAGGGGCAGCTCAAAACCATAATACCTCTGCTCATGGCTGTCACTGGCACAGAGACATGGTAAACAGATAATCATGTTTTAAAATACTAGAACAACCTTGACTTGCATAGTAAAAACAATGCTTTAGAGAAACTGTTCACAATGTACTTACTGGACGGACTTCTTGACTTGAGTTGGTAAACTGTCGGGCCAAACCAAAATCAAGCATATAGCAGCATCTGCAGGTACTGGCCAGTCTTCCCATTGCAAAGTTAGACTGTAATTTACATAACATAGATGAACAGGTTTAAGTATGTTACTAATAAAACGTTTGTTATAAGAAAGGTAAATATTCATGAATTGGTGAATATTTATGACATTGTGCTTTACACGTTCACTTACCGGTTTAATGTCACGATGCAAAAAGCCTACAGAATGGATGCTTTCAATGGCCTCTAAAATCTGCTTCCCAAGCCTCAAAGTTGTGGAAACAGAAAATGTGCCACGGGTCATGGTTCTGCGCAGATCTGCAAGGTTCCTTCCCTTTAACAGCAAAAAAAGCACTGGACGTCACAACGATGATTCAGAGTGATGTGATAAATGTATTGAGTAGCAATGATGCGTTAAAATCCTACCTGAAGTTCCATCACCACATAATTAAACCGATCGTTTCTCCCACAGCCCACAAAGCGGCACACATGGTCTTTGCCTGTTTAACAGAAAACAGAAATATCAGCTGTATTTCCCAATAATGTTTAATGTTTCTCAGCAGCAGATATAATATGACATAATAACATAATCTCAAATAATGGTTATGTAACAAGAATGAATGAGTCTTATTACAGTATTAGCAAGGACACATCATACATCACAGATCAGATTTTCTGTCAGGCGTAACACTATTATTACTGCAACAAATCTGTAAACAAAGTTTTGTGTGACCAAAACTAAAAGGTATTAAAAGCGATTAAACAGCCATTCAAATAGCTTCTATCTGAAGCTGAACAACACAGCATTAGTTCCATTTATCAAGTTTTTGCTTCATGAAAATAGTAAAAAATACCTAGATCATAAAATTGACACTGGTTCACGTGACCATCTTTCCTTACTCAGCAAATGCAGCTTGGCATTTGTTGTATTTTATTTATTGTGTGCCTCAAATCATTGCCTACCAGTAGTGATTATTTGATTCTACTTGAAACTTTTTCTCAAATAAAGCACACTGACACCATTGTAAGTGTTGTTTTTCCATTCTTCACATATACAGTGTATAGTTTTAGTAAAACACTACTTCTGAAACATGTTTTACCTTGAGTTCATGTCAACAAAAAACAATATTTCAACCTCTGCTCTTTTTATCACTAACCTTGAAGTTTCTTCAGCACAGCTACCTCCATCTTCAGCACCTGTTTAGGTTGCTGAGCTGACTCCACCTTTAAGGCCACAGTGGCCTGGCTCAGTTGATCCAGAACCTCATAGATCTCCCCAAACCCACCACCACCTATCTTCCTCACCTGCAGATGGACATCATAGTAGAAGAGAAAGTTAGTGACACAGTCAACTTGAAGGTCTGGGGTCCTCCTCTACCTGCACTTCTGAAAGATACCAGTGTTGCTCTAAATGATTTGATTGGAAGATCTTTTGCTCCTTCAGCAAACTTACCACTTTCCATCTGTCCCTCACTACGTCTGCCACTGACAGGATGTCTGTGTGCTCTCCAGCCCCACTCATCCTGAGTGCTCTCAGCTACACCCTGCACCTGGCATCAGTGACGCAAGCCTTTTGCTGGAAAGAGGAAACACATTTACAAATTCATGTCAAATTGACATTCAACCATTTCACACCGCATGCTAATGTGCGTGCAGAGATGAACCCATACTTCTCATTATCTTCATTATACTTACAGTTCCTGACAGAAAGTTGTTATAGATGGATTGAGCAAGCTATTCAAACAAATGTTGGCTAGCTACTCTACTCGTAACCAAGGCTCATGTGAGACGCTAACAAACCCTATCTGTGGCCATGCGATGGGAAGTGCTAGCATGGCATGGTTTACTCACAAACTAAACATAACTATGTATCGTAGCGACAACCACTAGTCCGACATGGGTCAGACTGTAAGCCTTCAGGGAGCTAATCCAGCTAACTAATTGACGGTGTTCAATGCGGCTCCGGTGGTCTATAAACAAGCTAACTAGCATGTTTACTAATGAATAACCACTATGTTACAAACCTCTCTGACCTCTTACCTTGCTTAGCTGCAACATTGTAATTCCGGTTAGTGTGTGCAAAAGCAAACCGTTTCCATGTGCTCGGTGTATTCTTAGACGGTTAGGTCATTCTCTGATAATTTTAGAGATGAGACATAGCCAACGTTAGCTTCATAGAGCTAAGTTAGCCTGCTAATGGGGAGCGATGCCCCTCAAATGCCTCACAGTAGCGGTGGTGACGTCACATGGATAGCCCAATCTGATTGGTCGACAGACTCCTGCATCCCCGACAGTGTGGGAATGCAGGAGTACTATGTAATAACACTGAGGAAAGAGAGGGCACCGGTGACATCAAGATAATCACCATGTTTATATATTTAGGGGGCCAGCAAAAGATCACTGCATTTCACTGTCCAGTCATTCCAAATGCAGACAGGTCACATGGTAAATAAAGGACACAGGGGTCCTCACAGGTGTATTATAGGGGGTGAATCCAAGTACATACCTTTAAAAATGCATAAAGGTCGTCTTTAAACTGTACATAAAACATTTCTGCATTTCTTGTTAAGGCTGATATAGGTGCTGATTTGGATTAGAACACACATTATTTTAGCAGTGGGTCATGTTAAAATTAATTCTGTAGTCAAACATGAAGGTTGTCTGTGCACCATTTAATCCTTTAAAGCAGGGGTGTCAAACTCATTTTAGTTCAGGGACCACATACAGTCCAACATAATCTCAACAGGACTGGATCAGTAAAATAATAACATAATAACATATGGGATAAATAATGACAACTCCAAATGTTTGTCTTTGATTTAGCACAAAAAAGTAAAATTAAATAAAGAAAATGTTTTCATTTACAAACTATGCTTTCAACAAAAAATATGATTAACCTGAAAAACTGTACACAACCTGACATTTTTTCAGGGGAAAAAAAGTGTAATTTTAACAATATTATGTCTCTATCATGTATACACCTGCAATGCACATTGCAGTGGATCTACAAAGGCACAACATATTTAATTAGAGGCATAATAGGTTATTGTTAAAAATTCGGGGAGCGGAATTTGGAGTTGTCATTATTTATAGGTTATTATGTTATTATTACACTTGTCTGACCCACTTGATATCACATTGGCCTGTATGTGGCCCCTAAACTGAAATGAGTTTGAGACCCTTGACCATTAACATTTTCAAAATAGTTTTTGCACTTTGAAAATTCATTCCATGTGCCAGATTGGTACCTTTGGCAGGCCTGTTCTGGCCCACGGGCTGTAGGTTTGACACACCTACTCTAAAGTCAGTGTAATTCTGTTTCATACTTGAATTTCACATCATTATTTTATTTAATGGACTTATTTAGATGAAGACAGATATGAGGCTATGACAGTATAAAACATTTTTTAAAATATAGTCTGTTTACGGAGAAAGAAATGATGGGTGTCAGAGATCCTTCAGAAATAGTTGAAACTGTTGAAATTGTACTTGTTTTAATGTTTGTTGTTAATGTACAGAAACAGAGTAATAATACTTTTACCTGATATTCCATTTACAACGACTGTCTAAGAAAACAGGAAGATAATCGTCATAAGTTACACATGCAAAAACAACAATATTTTACAGATCACAGGTCAAACTAACTGTAGGCACATGATGATTTATGCGTTGGTTATATTTTAAGCCTCCCATGCGGCCCTGGTTTCACAATGTTCATGTGGGAAGCTCCGCACTCCGGCACACACTATGCATAAAACAAACGCACACGGATACAGCAATAGGAGTGGCCAGACAATCGGATTGGACAACAGGATGTGAGTTGAGCTGTTTTGGGGTGAGGCGGTGCGCTTAGGGCGGCACAACTTTCTGCGTGTTTGCGCAGTTTCACTATATCACACGTCATCCGGATCGTGCGTCCGCGTGAGCGTCTGTCGTGGAGCGCGTTTTATAGATCTGCGGAAACAGAGGCGCAGTCTGCAACACGGCGCAGTTTTCACACTTTTACCGTGTGGCGTGTGGTTTACTCGTTGATGCGGGGAGAAAGTTGTGGACATGTTTTCCTGGAAGTGCACGGTTTTACGGATACCCTGTGCAACATTGTAACTACAGACTTTCACGAGCCTTTCCTCTCTGTTCAGACTTTGGAGTATTTTTTCGCGAGACAGTAAAGTCGCCTCTTCGCCATATTGTGCGCCGTGAAACTCGACAGAAAGTTGTCAGAGTTATGACATTTGCTGCGCACAATCCCTTCATGGAGCTGCATGCAGTCGACTTTGATCGCAACCAAAGTGACTCCATGGAGCTGGTCATGGAGAGCTCCGTGCGTCACTGATCAGGTATATACACTGGGTTTAATAACACTCACTAATGTGCTGATTTGCCTAAACGCACTGAACTCTACAGACGCTTCCTTATTGCACATTTTACACATAACATCACTGGCTATCGCTCGGGTGATTGCATGAGCCCCTTCGTTTCCTGTATTTCTTGTTATGCCAAATGGCAGCCCCACTGTAAGCGCCTCCTCGTTGCTGTTGGCTGAAGCTCTATAAATACAGCTTAAACCGTCTCCTATGCGCCCACCTGGTTGTACACATCGAAATACGCGTTCTGCTCTGTTCCTGCTATGACATAAATGCGTTAGAGCTGGTTTTCACTAGACTGACTGGCCAGTTCGCTTATGTAGGCCTCAGTTTCCTCTATGGTGCAGGCGAATGAACGACGGGAGTCAACTTTGTATGACTGCCCTGAGAGAAAAAGAAAGTGTCTAACCCCTCCTTTCTCTTGTAGGGTCCAGGACCCTAAAAAAGGATGAGAAGAATGGACAACCAACGTCAGATTTGATTCTGGAAGGAGGATTTTAAAGCTCCCAACTCTGCACTTTCCTTAGGGATTTCTGTTTCCTCCCGGATACTTCCTTATACACAATTACACCAAGAATCTCTCAACCACAGACAGTGAGCACACACGACCACAGCAAAACTCAGATTTTCCATGCTCAGAAATCACGATTTAGAGCTCTGACTCCAACACTTCTGTACTTAGAGTCTTACTATGAGTCTTCCTCCTCAAGTTAATACTGACAAGAGTGGCAAGCTTCGAGCTGCAGCCATGAAAGAGCCTGTGCAGCATTCGGGCGAAGTATATTATGGAATGGGACCTCCAACTTTAGAGTCAAGCCACAGTGATGCTGCAAGCAGTTCTGGTGTTTATAACCCAGAGAAAGGGCCCCAAAATCTGCAGCACTATCAGCAGGCTCCAGTAAAGTGGGTGCACCAGGACTCCTTACAGGGCCAGGGGTGGTCCCAGGAGGCCCCTGTGCCAACATGGGGGCAGAATTTTGGATCGTATATGGGTGGGGTAAACATCAGAGGTCAAATGCCATTCCACAAAGGAGTTCATGAAGGTGTAGCTCTGCCGATGGGGGGAGAAAATCAGTTGGCAGGTTCTGTTGATGTTTATAGAGATGCCCCCCAGGCTCAGGGGAGGGGGCTGGAGTGGGACCAACACGCTGCAGCTGCAATGCATCAAGCTCAGTTACAAGTCTATCAACATGGGCACAAAGGTGTAGAACTCCAGGGCCAACCTCACACCTCATCTCACACTCTGCAGGGGTCCATGCTGCAGCCCTTCCAGACATTCAGGCCCAGCAAGCAGCAATTTTCATCTGGGTATTACTCTGGTTTCCCGGGAAACAAGGCAATGCCAGGCCTAGCCTATGGCGAGCAACCAAATGCTCAGCAACCACTGCTGCACCAGATGCAGCAGCAACCAATGCATCATCACCATCAGCAGCAGCAACAGCAGCAGCAGCAGCAGCATCACCTTCAGCTGCAGCAGCATTTGCAACAGCAGCGCCAAATCCAACAGCATCAAATGCAGCAGCAACAGTTGCAGCAAATGCAGCAACAGTACCACCAGCAGAAGCTACAGGGGCGCCAGCAACAAATTCAACAAATGCAGCAACAGCCACAGCAGCAAATACAACAAAATGTGCCACAGCAAGAAACAACGCAACTACAACTGCAGCCAAAACAGCCACAAAGTCAAAACTTCATGAGTTATCAGCCTCCTGAGCCTTGTCAACCTGACGCTGTGCCTAAAAAAGAAGATCTTCCATCGATGGAGCCGCTGCAGAAATCTGAGGTCCAGGCCCCTGCCGTGTCTGCTGCACTCGACCCCTGCCCCGAAAAAGCCGCCCCAAATCCTGCAGAACCCTTAGATTCAGGGGCGGCCCCCCCTCGAAGATCACGGCGCCTTTCGAAAGACGGACAATCCCCTCTGGGTCCTCCTCCAACAAACATCTGGTCTCAGGCCTCCAGAGAGCCTCCACTGTCCCAGAACGGAGTAACAGGCGCTCAGGCCGCCAGAGGAGGAGAAGTGACAACAGGAGGGGTCATCCAGAGCACGAGAAGGAGAAGGAGGGCCTCGAAGGAGATAAACCTGGAGACTTTAGCCAACCAGGCGTCACAAAGGGAGTCCCTGCCAGCGAAAAGCATCAAGGTTAAAGACTTTTTTTCATTCAGTGGTGCTGTAGTCAGTCAGAGAGCTAAAATCACAAATTGGTATTAATACAATAATTACAATACATACAAATACAATATTATTACAGTTTGTTTGACTTTATTGTTACTACGGTTTTTGTTCATGGCTCGCACTGCTGACCTCTTAGCCAGGTCACCCTTGTAAAAGAGATCCTGATCTCAATGGGATTCAATCTGGTTAAGTAAAGGGAAAAAGAAAAAAAAAATTGGTACTAATAGGACTTTTTTGTAAACCACCAGTATCAGCAGAACCTGGGTGTGGAAGTGAGCAAGAGCTAATGTGATGCTTTTCTACTTGAAGAAATAATTTTAAAGGAAAATATATTTAAAATGATGCTCCCATGTAGGATTTTCCACTTCCAGATTTAATCATTCATTTCTTAGGGTGATATATTTATTGAGACATGTATTATTCTGACTTGAGATCAGCTGATTAAACTGTCTGCTTTTTCAAATCACTCTTTACAAATCAGTAACAGTTGCAATGAGTCACTTATTTACAGTGGGTAATTTTTCCATGATGGATGCATTGGGCCCAGTTTACTTAAATAGACAACAATAACTGATTTATACGTGGCAGTCAGTTGTTTTGTTTGGCAACGTTGGTCAATGGCTGTGCAAAGAGGAAGAGCCCTGTTTCTATACAGAACTTCCCTATAGTTTACAAAATCTTTTTCTTGGGCCTGTTTATGTGACCCCTACAGCTGTTGAATATGAGTTATCGCAGGCTGGTTCCAACTGTTCGCAGTCATACTATATGTCGTTGGATTCTGGTGCAACCTGAAAGACGGCTATTACTGAAGATTCCTCCTTTTTGATTTGAAAGCTGAATCCTGTTGTATTGCTGTTAGAAAGGTGATACAGTTAGCCTTGTTATTCAGGATTTATACTGTTTACATGCAAAGGAGACACACCCACTGCTACTAGCTGTTTTATTTTGTCTTTACTAGCTTTAAACATGCAAGGTAGTTACATCGTGG